>PVLD010006071.1:0-104571 GCA_004027595.1 Dinomys branickii | reverse complement strand
AGCGGGCAGAGTCGGGGTGCTGGGCTGGGCGAGCTGCCCGGCGGGTTGGGGGCCAGCGCCGCGAGGCATTCTGCACGTGGAGGTGGCAATACTGGAAGGGGGCGGGGTGGGCACGTGTGGGAGGGAGAGGTGGGAGTGGTGGGAGCAGCCTCTGCGCGCGGGCTGGAGAGGCTTGTGCGACCATTGCCTTCCCTTTGGTGAAACAAAACTCCTAACGTTTCAGAGTCGGGAGAGACGTTAGAGGTCACCCACCCAAAGCAGCCGTCCGCTCCGCAGCTTCTGACGAGTGGTAGGTAGTCCCGCCTCCCCTTAACCCCCCTCCGAACGCTGATCGCCCGCCACGGCTCAGGAAAGCCCCCTCTGTTTTTCAGTGCGTTTGTTGCTTGTCAGCCCTTATTGGACCCGCAGTCTCATTCACGTCCTGGTTAGTTAGGTTACTCCTTTTTTTTTTTTCTTCTCAAAATTTTCTCTCACATCCTCCTCACCCACCCACTGCTCATTGGCCTATATTTTGTGTGCCAGGAGAGAGCAGCAGGGAAGTGGAGGACGGAGGGAGGATTTGAAAGATGGTGAAGGCCGACCGAAAACTTGGCTGAGTCGATCTCAGATGTGCCGGCGACCTGTCTGAAGAGGCTTGGGACTGGCCTCCGGGAAACCGGGGAATTGCAAACTGAGGGCTTGGGGGCTGTTTTCTATTCGTGCCCCTCTTTGTGGTTAGAAATTTCAGGAGCATCCTTGCAGTTCTGTCACAAAACACTTTTGCTGGTTGCCTAAATCGGGGTCCCTAAGGATGCTTAACATTGCCTGCTGGGGACTGTACTGAAGCTGGTAGCAGCCTCAGCTGGCAGAGGGGTGAGCAGCACGCCTACTCCCTGTCCTTTCACCTGTGCTCCTCGCAGACTCCCCTCCCCTCCACGGGCCCCTCTGCACGAAAGCTTTATTTTTTTAACACTGTGTGTTTTTGAGAGTTGAAATTTACACAGCTCTTTAATACCTGTTTAGCGTTTGCAATATTTCCAATGCTTACTGTATTAATACGTACCAGTATTTATTACTCGGCAGTTCAATTTCAAATAGGTACAGTTACTGAGTGTTTTTCTAATGTGCTCCTTCAGTCAGGGACCCGTGCTGCCTGCACTAGTTTCCTCGGCATAAGAATCTTGGGGGCACAGATCTTCCTCTTCCTAATATGGTGAAGTGGGAGTAGAGACATAATGTAGAAGTAATGCAGCTGGTCTGGAAGCCAGAGAATAAATTTCACCTTCAGCGCTCAGGCTCCTGTCTAAAATGTTGGACCACAGACATTTTTCCTCCCCTCTCCTGTGACTTAAGAGACTGTTGCTTTCCTTATGTGTGCTTAGGCTGTTACTTTTCACTTGTTTACCTCAACACTAAACAGTATTTAGAAAGAAAATAGCTGTCTTTTTCTGCACCACCACTTTTGAATAACAAGTAGCTTCTGTTTACATAGAACCCCATACTCAAGCCTTGTGGATACCTTGCAAATTACGGTAAAAATTTGTCTTTAATAGGTATCTGTTCATCGTATCTTAGGTTGGTGTATGTTTTTATTAACTTTAGGTAAACTTTGACAAGTAATATTTTCCCTATATCTAGTTGCTAGAATTTAACATGAAATTGAAGACTAGATTTTGAAAAAATTAGGTTGTATAATTGTGTGTTAAGTTTTAATTGTATTTGAGTTCCAAGTTGTTTTCTTGCTTAAGTGTGAATTGTCATGACATAAGTTGATTGACTTTGGGAAGATTTGCATTATAAACATACTAGACAGGAACAACTGGTTTTATTATTAAAAAGACATTGCTTTCCTTTTTATGGCTGGTAATAAGTTGACCTAATTACCTAATTGTGGCTAGGTACTCAGATGCTGCCTCTAGTCTCTTAATTATTTCAGAAACCAAAAAAAAAAGTTTATTTTAAATTGTTTTAAAGCATAAGAGTCAAACAAAGGTAAAATTATAGTTTCTTGGTGAAAACAGCATATTGTTATAAATAGTAGACTACTGAAAGCCAGAAGGGCTCAGTGTTCTGAGTAGCTATGTTCTAAAATTAGAAAAGTCACTATCCTTTGGTTGATCCTTACTTCTTACTCCTTCATTTTTAAATATTTGCTAGATAAGATTTTTAACTTTTCACATCTATAATGGAAAGTAAGACAATACCTGTCCTGAGTCTCAAGGTTTCAGATCTGAGAGAGAAAATCAAAAGGACAGTAGAAGAAAAAGGACTTAACACAAGGCTATTCTTAACTGTCCAAGACAATGTTTGATTTTACGTAAAAATTAGAGTGTTTTAGATCTCACTGGCTTTTAATAAATACTTTTTAAAGGATTTCTTTCCCTTTGTAAATTCAGAATTTCTCTTGGTTTGCTGGAATCTTCAAGAAAGATGAAAAGGCAGTAATTCCCTTTGAACAGGGCCTGCCTGTGGGGTGGGCTGAAGTGACATGATGACATTGGCCCTGGTGGACAAGGTTGAGGCTGTGATCCTGCTGCTGACCACACCATAGCACTGCGAGACAGGATCCTGTCCCCCAATCTTGTTCTCTTGTTAGTGTCTATAAATTAAAACTTAGTGTAGCACAAGTGAGCGCTGGACAAAGCTGGCAGACTGGTCAGGCTCTGGCTCTGCCACCTCCTCACCTAGGATCTTAAACAAGTTGCCTAATCTCTGTCAGTTTTATTTTCTTCACCTGAAATACAGGATGAGAATCAGACCCCTCTCCCTTTTGGGGCATCTGTCTGTAAACCTGCACTCAGATGTCAGCTGTGAATAAATGATAATTAAAATATTAAGACATCATTCCAGAATCCCCTTTTCTCCTTTTTCACTGTAATACTTAATCCCTGCACCTAGTAAAACTAGTCATATGTAGTATTCTTTATTTATTCCATCATTATGGCCTAATTAGTTGGCTGTTTGCAGTCATGTTACAGGGTGAGCCTATTAAGTCTAATACTTTTTGTATTTCTACTTCGTAGCATAATGATTTGTACATATTGTTCAATAAGTATTGGTTAAATCTTCCATTACTTTTAGACGTCAAAACTTTCATATGCTAGTTGCAGATGAAACTATACGGGAGAAGTGTCCGTCCCCTCGTGCAGGTACACAGTGGCCCCTGAGTTCACAGACTTAATTCTTTCCACGATTCTAGTTGCAAATGAATTGCAAGCATGTATGTGCTTAAGGAATCGTGGAACAAATTCTCCAGCCAAATCGTGGAAAGAATTAATTCCATGAACCAGTGCACCGCCATATCAGTAATAATATGATCAGTATTCCTGTTATTACTGTTCAGTGACTTTGTATCGTTAGAACACCGGTTTCCAGACATCAGCATGTGTGTGTGTGTGTGTGTGTGTGTGTCTTTGGCAGTACTGGAGATAGAACTCAGAGCCTCGTGGTAGACAAGCTCTCTAAAGCTGAGCTGCGTTGCCAGTGTGTTCATCTTTTCAAAACTACGTGGGGAAGTAGGGATGTATAGAGCCTTTACCTAGTATGTGTGAGCCCTGAGTTCAAAACCCAGCACTGGGAAAAAAAAGAAATGCCAAGAGTATGTCATCATTTAATAGCAATGTATTTAAAGATACAGCAAGTTAGCGTGACACTGAATAGTGTATTCAGCTGCCATTCTGTATAGTAACGTTAATAAGTGTTTGATTTTTCGAGCCATAATTGTTCTACAGACCTAGCTTGAGTCTGAGTTCTGTAATTTGGATTTGAAAATTGACTTGGGCTGAGCATTTACCTCAGTAGAGCACGTGCTTAACATGCACAAGGCCTGGGTTCAATCTCCAGCACCAAAAAAGGAGAAGAATAAAAGGTCATTATCATCAACTTTTTTTAAGACTAGCCCCAGTAATATTGATCTTAAAGACTAGACCACTGTGTGTTTCATGATTTTGACATGGTCGTCTTATTTTTCATTAGCTCTTCAGGTTCACACTTAAGGAGTCCTGACTTGTGAAGAACTGAAAGTCCATTCATGTGAACTGTTTTATTTTATCGTACACCCTTCCTGTGTGGTAAGTGGTGTTTTCTCTGTTCAGAAGAAAGGGATACTGAGACCCAAGTAATCGTTGCATTTAGAGTCGTAACAGAGGTGGAGGCAGAGGTTGGTCTCCAAAATGTAGGAATCTGGGTTTGTCACTGGCCCAGCTGTGCTTTTCATCCTGCTAGTGGAAGGAAAAGAGCAAAACAGACCCAAACCTGCTTATTCCTGTCATCAAAGAGAATCTGTTCCTTCTTACTTTGCACGTCTTGATCACATGAATATAACATATACACAGTTTGAGAAGAGACTTTCGTTCAGAGCATGTTTCTCTGCCCTGTCTGAGTCCTGAATCACTTTGTCCAGCTTATCCGTGCTGTGTACCCACTTGTTCCTAATTAGCCCTCTGGATTATCAGATTGACTAGCCAGGCATCACAGCGCTGTGTTCACACACACTTATGTAGCAGCCTAAGTCTGCATCAGTCACCTCACTGCAGCCCAACAAGTTTCGTCCCTGTGTAGAGAGCTTGTATCATCACAGAACACTAAGTATAGTCAGATAAGATCCTCTGAGAGAGCTCTTATTACAGTATATTGTTAACGTGCCATCATTGTTAATCTCTTATTGTTTATCATAGAATAATACAAAAAAAAAACACAGCTTATGTATATATCCTTGATTGCAGGCATCCCCTCGGGGATTTGAAACATTTCCCTTACCCAAAAAGAAGGGCTATTTGTGTTCACAGAAAACCATGCTGACGTATGTTCACGGCAGTTTTTATTCAAGAAGTTAAAACTGAAGAGAGTTAAGAATTAAGTAGTCCATTCAAGCGGGATAGTCAGCAATAAAAGCCATGAACCGTTCATACGTGCAGTGGTAACTTGGGTGAATCTCAAATATACTATGCAGAATAAAAGAAATCAGACACAAAAATGTTAATACATCTCTTTCCACTTATATATGATCTTAAAGATGAATTGAACATCCCTAATCTGAAAGTTCAAGATGTGAAGTGCTCCAGCATTCCAAAAAACTGAGCACAAACCTGAGGCTACAAGGGGGAAATTCATATCTGGTGTTATGCGATGAACCAGTAAAAACACAGGTGCACTAAAGTGGCTTTTTTATGAGTGAAGTATAAATGTAATGTATTTTGTGCTTAGGCTCAAGTCTATTCCCAAGATATATATCTATAGCAAATATTCCAAAATCTGAAACACATTTCCACGCCTTTCAGATGAGGCATACTCACTTGTATGATCTGACCCAGCAATTGCAGTTTTAGAAATGTATTCAAAAGAACTGAGACTTAACCTTCTGGTGCAAAGCATTGCATGTGACGGAAACTCACCCTGTGTGCACAAAAGCTGGGGGAGCTCTGGGAGAAGTGAAGGAGTGACCAGGGGAGACATGAAGGAGCTTTCGAGTGTAGAAGAGTCCGGTTTCTTGATAAACGAGTGTGCCTCAGTTTTAAATGGCTTCACTGGGGGAAAAGGATAAATGCAAGCAGATGGCAGAATTCCTAAAAGGAATGACAGTGGTAATACACATTATACTCTGTGGAATACATTTAAAGCAGTAAGCAGAGGAAAATTCATAGCCGTAAACATCTATATCAATGAAACTAAATTCTTAACTCAAAAATAAAAACATAGTAGGCCAAAAAATGAACATGGGAAAGGAAATAATAAAGGTAAAAGTAGAAATAACAGAAAAACCATGTATCTAATTGATGAATCAATCCTGGATCTTTGGGAGAAAATTCCAAATAAACTAGCAGTTTAACCAAGATTGAGAAAAAAAAAAAAAAAGGCCAAGGGGAATTAGATGTGAAAAAACAAAAACAGGAATAATTCTAAACCTGGCAGAGCTCAAAGAAATGAAAATTATAGGAAAACAGTACTTAATATCATTACAAAATCCTAAATATTACTCAAATCCCCATACCATGTTAAGGAAATACATCTTAATAAAGTGAATTTATAAAGGTTATCATATGAATAGGGCCAAAAAGAAAGATGATAAATTCAAAAAAAGTCTGATGAAATTAAAACTTGGGGAAAACAGGAGTGGATAGGCTTCTTTAACATCATTTTACTTTAATAAATAAGTACCCTAACCCTAAAAGCATCATCCTTCCCCACACCCCAAGTTCTGGGAATCAAACCCACACGCTGGACACGCTGTCTTACCACTGAGCTCCAGCTTCAGCCAAAACTAACATCTTCATTCATAGAAACATCAGGCACAAAGAAGGATGCCCTCAAGCACATACAGATACAAAATCAAAAACAATTACAGGCATAATAATGGAAAAAGAAGAAATAAAATTTGCTTTGTTGGTAACATGATTATCTGAAAAGTTGGGTTGGGGATATAGCTCAGTGGCATAGGCACCTGCCTGGCAAGCACAAGGTCCTGAGTTCGATCCCCCATACCGCTAAATAAATAAATATGTACATATGTACATACATACATACATAAATTTAAAAAAAAAATTTGTTGGTAACATGATTATCTGAAAAGTTGGGCCAGGAATATAGCTCAGTGGCATAAGCGCGTGCCTGACAAGTGCAAGGTGCTGAATTCGATTCCTGGTACCAAAAAAGTGAAAAGTTGATGGCAAAATTATCTCAAAATAATTGAGTGAGGCCAAGCATGGTAGCCCATGCCTGTGATCCTAGCCCTGAGAGGCTAAGGCAGGAGGATTGCTGTGAGTTCAAGGCCAGTCTTGAGTTATGTAGTGAAACTCGGTCTCTAAAAACAGTGATAATTGAGATAGGATATAAAATAACTTCTATGTACATAAAAGCCAGTTGGTACAATAAAAGAGAAAATCACATTTACAATAAGAACAACAGAATACCTTCAACTCCTAAGGATTCACTTTTTGACAAGAACTGTTAAAAAGCAAGTATTAGCTGGGTATAGTGGCATGTGCTGATAACCCCCGCATTCTGAGAAGCTGAGGCAGGAGGGTGAAAGTTCCAGCCCAGGTATTTTAAGAATTAGTTGACCATGTCTCAGAATTTTAAAAGAGGACTAGAGGGACTGGGGATATAGTTCTGTGGTGGAGTGCTTGCCTTGCATTCAGAAAGTCCTGGGTTCAATCTCCAGCACCACTAAATAAATAAATAAAGACTAGAGATGTAACTTGATATGGAGGTCCTGGGTTCAGTCCCAGTACATGAAAAAAAAAAAAAAAAAACCCAGGAAAAGCAAATGTAAATATTTCTGAAAGACAGGGAACAGATAGAGAGACAGCCGTTGTTCTTGGTTGGCATTTCAACATCAAATTGTCATTTCTTTCTAAATTAATTAATGAAATCTCAGTTAAAAAGAAAACTTTTTTCTTGGTGTAAAACTGAACTAATATCCTTATACAGGGACCATGCTAATCTCTATATTGTTGGATTTTGGTATACGTACTGCCAGTGATACAAAAATTCTGGAAGCATTGCATTTTTTTAAACAAAACTAGAAAAATAATAACCCTTAAAAGAATTTTACTAAAAAAGAAATCACTCAACTTATAAAAATTCTCAGAATTGTTACATTAGGAGTACTGTATGTTTAGAATTTTAGCCAGTTAGCTGGACGTGGTAGCACATGCCTGTAACCCCAGCACTGGGGTGGCTGAGGCAGGAGGATCACCATGAGGTTAGCCTGGGCTACAAGGTTGAAAAACCAGCCTGAATTATGTAACAAGAAAAAAAAATTAAATTTTAGGGTGTGGGAGAAAAAATTAAATGGATCTTTTGTATGCCAGTATTATAGTGGCATTTAATTTATAGTTAATGGCATTAAAAATATGATCTTGTATAATTATAGAATTTCTAATTCATTATATTAAAAATAGTAATAAAAACTTACTTAGGAAAATAAACAAGCAAAAATATCAGAGCATTAAAAGATCTTTGAAGTGACTCTTAATCTTCGCAGTTAGCAAAATACCCAAGAAAGACTGCAATTATAAAAGGAAGAAACTGACACATGGCAGGAGAAACGAATAAAATACAGCCACGTGCCTCAATAGCAAGGTGTGGTTTTTTGTTTAGATTTGTTTGGGTTCTCTGTATAGAGCTGGGAATAACCCAGGGCCTCACGCTTGGCAGGCGTCCACTCCACCACTGAGCTACATACCGCTCAGCCCTGAGACGATGTTTTAATCGAGGGTGAACCACATATGCAGCAGAGGTCACAGTAGATTCTAGTGGTGCTGAAAATTCATGCTGTCTGTTGGTGTAGCTATTGCCGTTACAGTAGCACTACATAATACGTGCTCGTGGCGATACTGGTGTAAATGAATGCACAGTTATATGTAGTACCTAACACTTGACAATAAATGGCTGTGACTGCTTCATGTGTATACTTTATCATTGTTGTAGTGTGTGCCCTGACAGTCACTGTGAAACAGAAAGCGTGTTGCTGCAGCAGCAGTCTCCTACACCCTGTGTTCACACTGTCTCTTATATCCTTGTGTACTTGAATCGGTCTCACATTGTTTTGCTCATCATGGCCCCTACCATCCACTGCTAATAGAGTAAATGGCCTGCAAACGAAAACTGATTAAAGACTACAGAGGTGGAGAATTAGTCACGGTTATTGCTCGCCATTCAGGCATGTCCCGTTCCACCATAGCCAGAGCTTAAAGAATGAGAACAAAACTGTCACAGGGTCTACTTCTCTGAAGACAACAAGACTGATGGACAAGGGCCGCAACTAGATGTAGAGAAGCACACAGTGGCCTGGACAGAAGACGAGACCCAGCAGCATAGCCCTCTCTGCACCGCACGGCCACAGCCAAAGCAGAGTCTGTACCATTGCAGGAAAAAACGTGGTCTCACCTCAACTTACTGCTACCTCTGAGTGGTTTAAACACTAGAACTGCTATGTTTTACATAATGTGAAACAGTAGCTAGTCCATACATGCTGGCATGAAGACACCTGAAGAACTTCGGGAAACTACATAAGCTGATGGTAAAGAAAAATTCCTGGCCAGGGAGAACAGACAGAACAGTGGGCTGTATGGTGCAGCCTAGGTGTGTGGTAAGCGATGTATGACATCTAGGATAGTACAAATGCACTGTCGGACGCTTAACCTGTGACAAAACCCTTGTAACATGATATTTCTCAGGATGTGTCTGTCTGTCATTGAGACATGAGTGTAGTATGAAGAGAAATGGACACAACTACATATGAAAACTTAATACAGTATTCCAAGTCAGAGAGTAAGATGGACATTTTTTTTTTCCCGGTACCAGGGATCGAACTCAGGACCTTGCGCTTGCCAGGCAAGCGCTTATGCCACTGAGCTGAGCTATACCCCCAGCCCCGAGATGGACATTTTAATAAAGGACATTGCAACATATTGGGGAAAAAGTAATGTTAAGCTGGGTGTGGTGTAACATGCCTGTAATCCCAGCACTTGGGAGGCTGAGGCAAAAGGATCACTGAGTTTCAGGCCAGCTTGGCTACATGGCAAAACCCTGTCTCAAAAACAAAAAAATGACAATGTTAGCTTCATTCTTAATGCCATTTATAAGAAAAACTTCCAAGTGGGTCAGAGAACTCCCAAGTACCAGATGAAAATGTGGGTGAATGTTTCTGTATCATGACTTAGGGGAAACTTTGCTGGCTCACAGTTGAGGTATAACAGAAGGAAACACTGGCAGTTTATGAATAGAGTTTAGTGGTGGAGTGTACTTAGGATATATAAGGTGCTGGGTTAGATCCCCAGCACTGAAACAAAAAAAGTTTGCCACGTAAAACATTTTGTGTCCCAAAAACTTAGTGAACAGAATTAAAATTTGCCACATGGAGATAAGGGGTAAATTTAGGATTAATTCATACTATGAAAATCTCTAAGGGTTAGAGGGGGTATAAACTAAAAACCCTAAAGATAAAGGGCCAGGGGTAATAATCACACAAAGATGGCTTAAAAAGGTCAATATGAAACTGCGTTACATTGTGCACCTAGGTCTTAGGCTTTTAATGCCACTCCTTACTAAAAAGACTGGATAAGGATACCTTGGAAAGGGCTGGAGGTACAGCTCAGTGGGCTAAGTGCTTGCCGCTGAGCACTAGGGCCCTGAGTTCGATCCCCGGTCCCGGGGGAAAAAAAAAAAAAGGGGAACCATCGGATGGTTCCTTCTTTAAAGAGCTGGGGATATAGCTCAGTGAAATAAGCGCCTGCCTAGCAAGCGCAGGGTCCTGAGTTCGATCCCCAGTACCGCCAAAAAAAAAAAAAAAAAGGGTACCTTGGAAAAATTAATTTTAGGGCTGTAGCACATATAAAGTCTGAAATATATTAACATGCCAGAATGTCAGATAGTGCCCCAAAATATATGGGAACATGTGAAAAGGACAGAGAAGCAGTTCCAGGAGAAATGTGGCCATATAAGGGATAATCTGAACCTCAAGTAAGAGCTGATCTAAGTCATCGGAGGAGGGAGTTCCCCACACAGATAATGAACATGCAGGTAGATGAAAGGAGTGATGGTAGGATGTCCTGCTGACTGGGGAAGTGCTGGAGTTGGGAGGTATTTACATGCTGAATTAGCATAGCGGCGGATTTCAGTGAGAACATTCACATTTTAATTATGTCCTCAAGATTTTTTATTACTTAAATGGAAAAATATGGTAAGTATACACTGGAACACTACTAGACCTTTCCATAATGAACCAAACTACCATCACCAGTGCGGTACAGGTAGACACCTAACACCCCTTGGTACAGAATGCTAAGGACACATCACCACTTAGGCAGCTTTGTGGGAGTACATGACATGAAAATTACCTTCCAAATAGCAGAATATTAAAGATACAGTATGTGATCATGGGCTGAAAAGGTGAAATGCCCTACAGGTGTTTTTGAATCTGTTAGAATGTGGATGGATTAGGTAAATTGGAAAAGTATATTAATGTTAACTTCCCTGAAAATGATAACACTGTAGTTATGATGGTGTTTTTATTCGTAGGAACTTTATGTAACTTACACTTCAATGGTTCAGAAAAACTATACATTTAAAGAGAATAAAGTAAATGAAGGCATAGTATCAGTAATTGGTGCATCTGAACACATAGTTTATTATTCTGCTCTTCCAACATGCCTGAAAGCTTGACACTATTTCCAAATATGAAATTAAGAAAACCAGGCAAGGTGGCAGGAGGATCTTTGGGAGTTCGAGACCAGCCTGGACTACAAAGTGAGCTCAAGGCCAGTCTAACTGCATAGGGCTGGGGATATAGCTCAGTGGAATAAGCGCCTGCCCAGCAGGTGCAGGGTCCTGAGTTCGATCCCCAGTACCGCCAAAAAATCCAAAAAAAAAAAAAAAAAAAAAACAGTCTAACTGCATAGCAAGACCCTGTCTCAAAAAGACAAAAAAAGGAATTAAGAGTACACTGACATACCACTTTTCAAAATTTCGAACCCTGGAGCCCTGTCAGTGTTACTGGTACAAATGCAGCTGGTCTTCAGAAATGAATCTGGTAATATCTAGCAGAAATACAAAAAAAAAAAAAAGAAATACATACGTGCACAACCTTCTATCTGCCAGTCAGGCCTCTGAGGAAATACCTTGGAGGGATACTTCTCACAAATGTAAACGTGCAAAGCATAAGTTTATTACAACAGATTTCTAAGTGCAAAGCCTTGGAAACTAGATATCCTTACATTTCTGTTCTAAAAGAACAGAGAAACGTAGTGTGTGACATTTTGTGTAAGGAAGGCCAAGGGTGCTAACAACTTAGTAAGACTCAAACTTAGTAAGACCGAGTCCCAAAAAGAGCTCCCTGGATTCAATCCTGAATGCTAAAGAAAATGAAAGCTAGAACAGAAAATAAGAAAACATACATACACGTATTTCAGGGTAAACACACACAGGATAAGCCAGTCAGTAATAAAGTTGCCCCGCTACGGAGTAGAAAGTAAGGTAGAGAAGGAAATTATTTCTATTATGGCCTCTTGTCTACTTTCAGACCTGTGATAATCTCCCAGATCCAAAGGATGAATTTAATGCAATAAAGATGGTGGAGGAGACTTAAAAACTGAAAACCTAACTGGTTTTAAAATCTCAATATTGTGACTGATTAGAGGAGGTAGAAATAATCCAAATAATGCCTGAACTCTAATGCACACTGGGCAGAAGGAACGACAAAAATCCTGAACTTTTGTGTAACAGTATGTATGTAATGCTGCTTTGGCTATTTAAATATATAAACACATTGTAGCTAGGCATGGCGGTGCACAACACTCAGGGAGGCTGAGGCAAGAAGACTGGAAGTTTGAGCTCAGCCTGAGGAATTCAAAGATGACTATCTCAGAATGGGGTGGGGACACACTAAGGACATAGCTCAGTGCAAAGGCCCCAAGTTCAATCCCCAGTACACGAAATGAAAAAGTTTAAGGATTGTACAAATAAGTATGTTGATTTTTGCTGAGGGACAGCATACTTTGTAAAAAGGCAAATATGGGGTGTGGAAAGTTAAAAAATCAATGGAGATGGAAGTGTGAATCCACGGTTTTCTAAAATACTAGTATGTGTATGCTTCTGTCCACTGAAAAGGCACACAGAGACTCCAGTGGCAAAGAGCTCACAGCTTAATGCTTTCATTTCCAGTTACCATTCCCCACTCACAGAAGCCAAGGCTCTTGTGGATTCCAGGCCCAAGACAGAGATAGATTTTACAATAAATCTGTAATGGCTTTTTATTCAAAAAGCAATGGGATGGCTAAAAATAAAAGGGAGGTGGGTGCACACCTGTAAACCAGCACTGGGGAAGCTGAGGCACAAGGGTTGCTGATGAGTTGGATGATATTCTTGGGGCAAGGAAGGAAGAGCGTGGCTCCCATTGCTGAAGCGTGGGCTGCACAGTCACTTCCTTGGAGGAACACGATGTGGGAAGGGATAGGAGTCACTTCACAGGTCTGACGAAGGCCAGCTGAGCTGTCCCTTCAAGCTAACAGCGGCAGTGCATGTCAGTTGTAGAAGGCATCATCAGTCACACTGCCACAGCTGCCACATGGTACCTGGTGCCTCCCAAAGCCAAGCCCAGCCTAGTGGTGAGGAAGCCAGGGTTTCAGGGGAGACATACTTAGCAAGAGACCCCACCTGCGCTCCTCAGACTGTCGGAATCTTCAGAAAGAAAACCTGAGAGCATCACTACCAAGAGGAGCTTTGTGACAGCCTACGTGATGAAGACACCATGACTGCATATAATGTGGGGTGTTGGGACATTGCATAAAAATGAATGACTAAAGTACAAACTTTAGCTAATGCTTATGTGTTTCTGTGGGCCTGTTGTAACACATGCACAGTGTTCATAATATGGTAGACGAAAGGGGTATTTGGAGCTTTGGCCTGTGTTTTCAGTTTTCCTATAAATCAAGTTCAAGTCCAGCCTGAGGGAGATCCTATCTTCAGGCTCTAGTGGTGCAGCTCAGTGCAGAGGCCTTGGATGCGATCCCCAGCACCATAAAAGAAATACAGGGCTGGGGAGAAAACAGCAGATCACCATGTCCTTCCAAATTAACATCAAGAGCCATGATAAGTGAATATGTGCTCCTGGACTGAGAAAAGATTCATAAAGGAAGCAACTCATAGTTGAGTCGTTTGACAAAACTGGAGTGTGAAGGGGTGGGTTCCGTGAACGTTTGAGGTTTATGTTAAATTTCTTTATGGTAGCTAAGCTATGATTACACAAGAGAATGTCATTAATGGGAAAGACAATGGCTGGGCGCGGTGGCACACGTCTGTAATCCCAGCACTCAGGAGGCTGAGGCAGGAGGATCTTTGCGAGTTCGAGAGCAGCCTGGGCTACAAAGTGAGCTCAAGACCAGCCTGAACTGCATAGCAAGACCCTGTCTCCAAAAGACAAAAACAAAAACAAAGGAAAGACACGATGAAGTACGTGGCACTGGTTCCCAGCTGGGGCAGGTCTTTATTCAGACATTGGCACATCTTGGAGGTGAAGTACTGTTATCTGACTTATGTTTTGAGAGAGTCTCATAGTCCAGGCTGGTCTTGAACTGTGTACTGCAGGTCCCTGAGATCTTCCTGCCTCCGCCTTCCCAGTGCTGGGATAACAGGTGTGTGTCGCCATGCCTAGCAGAGTAGTATTATCTTATAGTCCACCCACTAAAACATTACAGTCCAAATATAAGTATTGCCAAGGTTGAGATCCTCCCAGCTGGGCTTTCAATGCTAATTTAGAGGTAAAAGGGCTTAAAGCATGTAGTAACTATTTGCTCTTTCCAAAAAGCTTTCAAAAGCTCTGCTGGTTTTCAATCTCATTGAGAAATCCAGAATCCTCTTTTGATGCTTAACGTTCTGTTGTCTTATATTTTTTTATGTAAATCACATATGTTTACATGACAGACAGTGTGTGTTAAAAAAAGAGTATGTGTTGCTGCAGTTCAGCCAGTCACTATTCTGTGCTTCCTGTGGAACTGTTCTTGCCTGGAGTTCGCAATTCCCTCGTATTTTTGTTTGGCCAGTGTCCGACACAGACATGCCCATGTCTCCAGAGCAGTCACCCCCATCCTCTTGTAAAATAGTCTCTTGACTTTCAAGCCCTGCTCTCTAGCTACTGTGCTGGGACTTCCCTTCTGCACTGACTTAGAGTTCCCTTTGTACTCTGTCCAGTGTTAGATCATTTAGTTCCTAATCAGTCATCTTCCCCTTTCTGGTTATAACAAACATGAGAATTACATTTTTTCGAGACTTGGCATCTCTGAAAATATTCTACGGTTACAACTGGCTGATCATTTAACCAGATAGAGATTTTTGGAAAAAAGCTTAATGAAGCAAAGCATGGCAGTGCATGCCTGTGATCTCAGCCACTCAGGAGACTAAGTTAGAAGAATGGCAAGTCTAAATCAGTCTGAACAATTCAGTGAGACCTTGTGTGAAAAATAAAAAGAGTAAATGTGAAGGATTGCACAAGCTGGTGATGAGCGCTGAGGGCTCAGTCATCCCACGCAAGAGAAGCAGTTGGCTGGTAGCCATCTTTAAAGGGCTCAACTGGGCTCAGAACTCAGAGCAGCCGCCGGCTCCATCTAGCGGCTCCCAGCTGCACTCAGGCCCACAGAAGGTGCCCTGACAGTTGCAGGCTGCAGGAGTCAGTCTGGTCTTGGCTGAAAGGAGTGGGCTCACTGAGATGATCAGCTACTCGGCCAGAAAGGTACAGCTGGCTTCCTGGGATATATCGGCATGGATCGGGACTCAGTCTTTACACGTTGTCCACCAGTGACAGTAGAGACAAACCTGGAAGCAGACTTTCTCTTCCTCTCTCATTTGCTGTTTGTTGTGGTGGTGTGGTTTTTTGTTTTTGTTTTTTTCTCCTTCATTGTTTCATTTTGCTTATATATGAGTGTGAACGTGGTTTGTAGCCTCTTTGTGGTGGTGGTTCTGTTCTTCTTTTTGTCTCTTCCTTCTCTTTCCCTCCAGTCTTCTGTACCAGTTTCCCAGTTCACATGGTCCCCTTTGACCTCCAGCCCTACCTCTAATCTTCCCCTCTTCTGCTTTTTCCCTAACCCCTTTCAAGTTTTAACCCCGAAGCTAAAACTGACATGTTCAGGACATATATACTGCATATAATTTTCTGGTCTGTTTTAGGTTTTGTTACATAACTGTAAATTTTGTTCATAAGGTTAAGGGTGTCAAATTAATGGTTACCTCAGTTTGTTATTTTCTAGGCTGTGATTGTTGCTAGTGTTATTGCTGATGGTACCATTGCTCTAAACAGCTATTCCTCGTGCTTTTCCAAGACTGAGATTGACTAAGGATCATACAAAATACTGTAGCACAGTGCCAAAAAACCAAGGCTTGGCCAAACAGGCAGCAACTTCTCATCTCCAAAAAACTGAAGATGTAGGATCTTAAAACAGATTCAAAACCCAAAAACACCTGGAAGATACCTCAGAGAAGTAGTCCTTTTGTAAGAGTTCTAAATACTGGCAATAATGCATCCCACCATAAGCAGTTTACAAGTATCACCCCAGGAATTAAACTAAGAAAATAAAATGATAAGACACTTAAACAAGATGCAACCCCAGACATCCAGTTCAGCAAAGGCAAACCCAGGAGGTGATGAGGTGGGACAGTCCGAAAGTAACCCATCTGGCTTCTGAAATGGTAACGATAAAGCAATTGAATGAAGCTCTAGAGACAGATCAGAAATAATTTCTCAGATAACTGCAGAGATGGGGGGTGGTCCACAATGAAAACCACGCTTAGTGACTCAAGAGCAGATACAGACAAAATATAGAGCCTAGGAAAATTATGGCAGCTGTGAATGCTCAGCATAGGAGAGAAATGCAATCCATAAGATCCAAGCAGATGTCCAGGAGAATAAAAATTCTATTGAAAGTATCCATGGCAGACTAAGCCAATGTGAGAACAAGAGCTGTAATAGAAGACAGGCTTGCAAGTAGTGATCATAAAAAGAAAGATTCCTTATAAATGATAAAGGACTATGAGAAGTCATTCAGCAGTTGCTAGATGAGGCAAAGAATAATAATTTAAGATTGACGGAGTCAGTGAAAAAGCAGAAAATAGCCCAAATGATATTTTAAACAGAACTGTTCACGTCATCATGGCAGAAAACTTCCATGCTAAGGAAAAATTAGACATATACACAAGTGAGGCATACAGAACTCCAATTAGCTACAGTCCAAAAAATATCTGCAGCCACACGTATAATCAGGATTCCACAAATTCAGCACAAGAATAGAATCTTAGAAGCTCTTAGAGAAAAACAACTCACCTATAAGGGAAAGCCCATCAGAATCACAGCTGACTTCTCAACACAAACCCTCAAGTCAAGGAGAGCTTGGAGTATTTCAAGTTCTAAAGGAAAACAACCTTCAACCCAGATTATGTACCCTGCAAAACCATATTTCCAAACCTGTATACCGAATGTTGCATACAAGATACTTCCATGACAAAAAACATCTGAGGAAATTTATGACCACCAAACCAGCACTCCAAAATGTTTTTGAAGGACATCCTGCAAGGAGATAACAAGGACTACAACTCCATTGACCCCAACTGAAGGAATCCACCAAGCAAGGCAAACAAACGGAGGGAAAGTGGGAAGGGGCAATGAATAACAGGAAAATAACATGACAAGGATAAGTCAATATGTATCAGTTACAACTATAAATGTTTATGGTGTCAATTCACTAGTCAAAAGACAGACTGGCACAATGGATCAAGAACACTGGGCATGGTGGCCATAATCCCAGGAAAAGACAAAAAAAAAAAGAATCGAAGCAAAATCCAAATGTGTACAAGAAACATTTAATTCAAAAAGAAATTAGTAGATTGAAAGTTAAAGAATGAAAAACAATACTCCATGCAAGAGGATCCCAGAAGAAAGTAAGAGTAGTTACATTTGCAAAGTGGATTTCAGGCCAAGCCTGATGAAGAGAGAAAAGGGTCACTATGTCCTTGTAAACAATCCAAGAGGAAGAGATAACAATCAAATATATGTACACCAAATACCAGTGTGCCGAACTATATAAGATAAAATATTAACAGATATGAGAAATCCAATAACCACGAATAAAATTGTATTGGAGGGCTCTCAATACCCCCACTCACAAAAAGACAGATCAGCTGGACAAAAAATCAACTTTGAAATATCAGAATTGAACCAAACTTTTCAATAAGTGGACTTAGTAGATGTCTACAGAGTGTTCTACCCCACAACATCAGAATACACATTCTTCACAGCTGTGCATGGGATGCTGTCCAAAACAGACCACACACTAGCTTACAGAACCTGCTTATGTAAATTCAAAGGAATTCAAATTGCCTCTTGCATATTATCAGACCATACTGAAATGAAATTGGATATCAGTGGCAAAAAAAACTACAAGAATTTCATAAACACATGGAAATTAAATAGCATCCTCCTAAATAATCACTGGGTTACAGATGAAATTAAAGAAGAAATTAGTTTCTACAGTTAAATGATAATGACTATACAAATACTGGATGTTGCAACACAAGAAAAGCAGTCCAAAGTGGGAAATTTAAAGTATTGAATTCCCATATCAGAAAAACAGAGTAGTACAAATAACTTAGTGGTGTACCTAAAATTTCTAGAAGAGGAAGAGCAGGCTAAGCCAAAAGGTCATACAAGGGAGGAAATTACAAAGATCAGAGCTGAAATTAATGCATTGAAGACTAAGAAAACAATACAAAGAATCAGTGAATCAAAGAGTTGGTTCTTTGAAAGACTAAATAAAATAAACAAGCCCTTATCCAACCTTCTCAAAAAAAGGAAAGAAAAGATTCAAATCTGGGTCAGGGATACAGCTCAGTGGCACAAGCGCCTGCCTTGCAAGTGCAAGGTCCTGAGTTTGATTCCCAGTACAAAAAAAAAAAAAAATTTTTGAAATCCATGCAATTAGGAATGCAAAGGGTGAAATCACAATAACCCTGCAGAAATCCAGATCATCTGTACCTACTTTAAACACTTGTATTCTAATAAGATGAAAAGTGCAGAAGAAATGGACAGATTTCCTAGATACGTATGAATTGCCAAAGATCAAGAAGATGTTAAAAACCTAAATAAACCAATAGCAGTGAAATTGAAGATATAATTAAAAACCTACCAACAAAGAAAAGCCCAAACTCTGACACTGCTGAGTTCTATAGGAGATTTAGATAAGACCTAACACTACTACTTCTAAAACTCTTTAATGAAATTAAAAAGGAAGAATACTCTCAAATTCATTCCTCAAAGCATGCATTACCCTGATATCAAAACCAGAGAAGGACCCAACTAAGAAAGGACAGGCCAATCTCCTTAATGAACATAGTTGCAAAGATTCTCAATAAGATACTGGTAATGTAGTAAATGAAAAGATTATACAGCATGACCAAGTGGGATTCATCCCAGGGATGCAGGGATGGTTCAACATAGGTAAATCAATAAATGTTATACACTATATGTTAACAGCCGAGGACAAACATAATCATCTCAGTAGATGGAGAAAAAGCTTTTGACAAAGTCCAGCACCCATTCATGATAATCCTACAAAATATTGGAATAGGTGATCTTTATCTGAATCTGATGAAAGCCATCTGTGACAAACCAACAGCTAACATTATACTAAATGGACAAAAACCAAACACTTCTTTAAAATCAGGAACAAGATAATGTCCACTGTTACTCAACATAGTCTTGGAAACTTTAGCCACAGAAATTAGACAAGAGAAATAAGAGGAATAACGAGAAATAAAAGAATAACAATAGAAAAGGAAGAAAAATTATTATTTGCAGATGATACACTATTCTCCATAGAAGACCCCAAAAACTCCACCAAAAAGCTGCTAGATTTAATAAGCAAATTCAGTAGTGTAGCTGGATACAAAATCAACACTCAAAAATCAGTAGCCTTCCTGTACATGAAAAACAGAATCACTGAGAAAGGAATTAAGAAAACAACACCTTTCACAATAGCATCCAAAAGAATGAAACAGCTAGGAATCAGTCTAACAAAGGATATAAAAGACATCTACATGGAAAACTACAGTACTAACAAAAAGGAGATTAAAGTGGATATCAGAAAATGGAAAGATATGCTGGGAATATAGCTCAGTGGCACAAGCACCTGCCTCGCAAGCACCAGGTCATGAGTTCAATTCCTACTACCAAGAAAAAAAAAAAACATTCAGAAAATGGAAAGATACCCCTTGCTCTTGTGTAGGAAGAATCAGTATAGTGAAAATGACCATACTTCCAGAACTCTTATACATATTTAATACAATTGCAATCAAAATTTCAACGCACATCTCACAGAATTAGAGAAAACAATCCTAAACTTCATTTGAAACCAGAAGAGACCTAAAATAGCAAAGACAATTCTGGGCAACAAAGGCAAGGCACAGGGCATCACAATCCCTGGTTTGAAATACAGTATAAAGCTACTGTGATAAAACTAGTGTGGTACCGGCAAAAAAAAATAAAACAGACCTGAAGATTCATGGAATGGATTAGAAGATGTAGAAACAACTCCACGTATACTGGGCTCCAAGAATTCAGTCACCCGTACTGTGTTCGGGTTTGTATGTAAAACTGGCAAAGTTAAACCACATATGTAAAATGTACAGTTTGATTTTTGTTTTTGAGTCAGGCTCTCACTTTATGGAGGAACAAAAAAATAAGATTGGCCAGTGGTGCATGCCTATAATCCCAGCACTCCAGAGGCCAAGGCAGGAGAATTGATGTGAGTTCCAAGCCAGTCTGGGGTTCATAGTGAATTCAAGGCCAGCCTGAACTGCACAGTAAAACCCAGCCTCAAAAAAACAAAAGGAATTGTCACTGGAAATTTATTATACCTTTGCTTTCTGCCTGTTATTTTCCATTTTCCTGCTTTTCTCTGTTGTGTTTTGGGTGTTAACATTTATCTTCCACTTCTCTAATTATGTTTAGCCATACAAAATGTATTGACCTTCTTTAATACCTTCGCTCTTCTTGGGCAGTGCTAGGGATTTAACACAAAGCCTCCCCTCCCCACCCGTTTTGAAAACATTCCCCCTCCCACACACCTCCCAGATTACAAGGGTACTCCACCCCTTCTGCTTCATTTGTCAACAGTTCTTGTATGGTAATATGATCCTGTTTCTGGCAGTCCCAGTGCTTGAAGTATCAGGCATTCTTAATCTGTGCTGGTGCTTGCTAGGGCTGGATTGCTTGTGTGTTGATGGTAGTGAACTTGATAAAATCTGTGGGAATGCTGAAAGGCCTACACTGTTTGTTCATATGGTTTACAATTGCTCACCTTGGTGTCAAGGGGCACTAACAGCCTGCAGCCACTTCAACCTCCTCCCTTGGGGCATCCCTGACAGCAGGGAGAGTGAATTGCAACCTCTGACTTACTCACGGGTGCAGGCCAGTGAAAATGGAATTCCAGGGGAGCCTCTCCATCCTGATTGAGCCCTGCAGAAGAGAGCTGCAAATGTGGTGCAGTGCTAAGCAGTTGTGCAGCACCCATGAGGCCCTAGCTTCACCCCCACCACCACAAAATTTAAGTTGTGGCCTCTCAAGGTGGCATACACTTGTAATCCCAGCGCTCAAGAGGCTGAGGCAGGAGAATTGCCACAAGTTCAAGACCAGCCTGGACTGCACAGGGAAACCCTGTCTCCAAAAACAAAAATAAGGTCACATAAGAAAAGGCTGCTTTGTTGGCACCTTCGCCTGCAGTCAGGGTTTTTCCCACCATGCTCTCACTGGAATCTGCCACCTTCAGGATTTGGTCTGGTGCTGGACTTTGCAACTAAGTTCCTCCATAGTAAATACATAGTAGCTTTTGCATAGAATAAACCATTACATACAACTCACTGGTTTTCTCTCCTAATGTGAAAAAAGATACTTGGAGAGGAATATACCCTATGTGGAATACAGCTTCCCAACAAATGGGCCCTGTAGTGAGTGTGTTGGGACACTTGGCACTGCGTTACTTGTGGCAGTCCGCGGGTGCGGCGAGGCGCACCCAGTGGCTTCTTCCCTGTGTGCAGCACAGATGAGCGTTCCTGTGTGCGGTAGGGCCATGATGTCATGGTTTGCATCCAGGTGTCCCCCGGAGCTTCCACCCTCAAGGCAGCGCTTTTGGGTCATGCCAACTGCAGCTGACTTGCTGTTAAGAGATGGTCTCGTCAGAAGAGGTGGCCACTGGGGGTGTGGCCTGGGAGGCTTTATATCCCTCCCCAGCTCTTTCTTTCTCTCCTTCCTGTCTGCCCTGAGAGATCTCCTATGCTAGCCCCTTGTCTTGGAGCCAACTGTGGACCAAAGTGAGCCAAAATAAACCTCTCCTCCTTTAAGATGTAGAAGTTGGATATTTTGCCCAGTGACAAGAAAAGTGATGAAGACAGAGTTAAGAAGCAGAGGAGTGGGTTGTTCCCAGGCCTCTGTGTGACCATTTGGTTCAGAAGCTTTTGGAACTGGCTAGTGGGAGGAATTCTTGAAGATACCAGCCAACGAAGCAGTCCAAGAATGCTGTGAGCCATGCTTGATGGGAGATTCTGATCAGAGCTTAGAAGACCAGAATGCTGATAAAAAGGCAGACCATAAAGACTAGGCTCAAGAGGTTTCAATTTGGGAACAAGGAATCCTTTGGCAGTTGGACGCAAGCATATGTGTAGTACACTGGTAGAAAATTAGTCTACATTTTGCTCATGTCCTAAGACTTTGTGGAAGTCTGAGATGAAAGGCAGCAGACAAATCTGGTAGAAGAAATTTCAAGGCAGCGCAACATCCAGCTTGCAGTGTGAGTACTGTTGGGGGCTTTTTAATAAGCTTTATAAAGGAAATCTGTAGAGTAAACACCACAGCTGATTTTAAAAGTTTTGAGTTTGTCAAGAAAGAAAGTAATGGTAAAGTTAGGGCCTACAAACATAGAACCGCAGAGGGCTTGGTTGTTGAAAAGATTAGCATTAAAAAGAAGCCAAGTGCTATATAACAGGAAGACAGAAAAAAATGGCTTGAAGATATCACAGGAACCAGTAAGAGCCCACTCTTCCATAGGTGCAGAAGAGAAAGCCTTCCTTTGCCTTAAGGAGACCATGGGCTGGGGATATAGCTCAGTGGAATAAGCACAAGATCCTGAGTTCAATCCCCAGTACTGCCAAAACACAAGACTGTGAGCGCCCTGCTCTAGAAGGGCCAGCCAGGGAATTTGTTCCCAGGGTTTAGTTCACAGCAATCAGGCACTGAGAGGCCTATGCAACCCCAATTCAAGGGGGCCTAGCTGCTGTTCCAGCTGGCAGCAGACCTTGGCATCATCCACATGGTACAAGTGGACCCTTAATTTATGAACTCCTTTGTTCGTAAGGGCTGGTTGATTGTAAGTCAAGACTTTTTCCATAAGTAATATGAGAATACCTATAATATGTTCCAAAGTACCCCTTAACTAACCTTTTCACAATTAAAAAAAACTGTAGAATGTACATAATTTACCAGAAACACCAATAATTTCCTTAGTGTGTTCACCAAAAAGTTATAAAATGTGCCTGGTTTACCAGCAGTAATTTCTCGCTGTCCTCACCACCCAGGTTGACACCTTCAGCCTGCGGGAGGGGAGGGTGAGGTGGAAGGTGGTGGGGGTTCGGGAGGCGCGTCATCTGCCAGGGTTCTCCAGTGTCCTTACCTCGGGAGAGTCTGCGGCGCACTAGGGCCTGCTTCTGGCCCGCTAGGTCTCAGCATCTTCAGAACTGAAAACTGGTCTAAGATCATCTGCCTCTGTCCTGTTTTTAACACTGCTGTTGTTGATTGTGATTGCTTTCTTCACCTTCCCGTCCTTCTTCAGCTTCTTTTCTAGCTTTTCGGGGGCCATGTTGATAGCAGTGATCATAGTGATTATAGAAAGCCCTGACAGTAGTCATGTCCAACACACGTCTGCGCTCGGGCAGGTGCTGACACACACATACGCTGTCCTGTTATCGTGAGTCTTCCTTTACAAGCACACAAGGGGCGAGCACTTGGGTCATAGTTCAAGGTGTTCCTATGTGAGGCTGGCCACTCCTGGAGAGTCCACTGTACTGGTTTTACAGCCGTGAAGGGTGCAAGGGTTGTGGTGTCGGGGCAGCTTCCGCAGGAGGCCAGGCAGCGTGCCCGAGGGCAGGGTGTGAAACAGTGTGCTGCAGAAGGTGCCATGGAGACTCCAGGAAGTTGGAGAAGCCAGGAATGTGCCCCGCTGGGGAGTGTCCCCAGAGGCGGGCACAGCCAGGCAAGGGAGAGGCAGTGCCGTAGGGCACGGCTGCCAGCGCCCTCCAGAGCTCGCTTCTGGTCACCACAACTGGCCCTCATGCTGGACTTGGAGCTGCAGTTTCGTGTTTGCCCTGTGGGCTCTGGTCTTGCATTGGCCCTGTCCCTCTCTGCCCCCTGTTACTCCCATTGGAATGGGAGTGCTTACCCTGTGTGTACCATGTGTTTGGTATAGGGGCCCAGAGCTAAGATTTTGCCTTACGCCTCGCAGGAGACTTAGCACGCAGACTTTTCAGCAATGTTGGAACTGTTAGGACCTTGGCAACTCTTAGAAATGGATTAAATGCATTTTGCATGAAAAGACATGCACAAGTCTTTTGGGGCCAAAGGCGGAATGTTACACCTTATTATCTAGATGTTCCCCACAGCCTCATGCACCCAGAGCGGCCTTGTGAAGATGACTGGAGGAAGGGCTTGTCGCGGGCTCGCAGTGAGGAGGTGGGGCCTGGTCAGAAGAGGGGGCCACTGGGGTGTGGCCTAGAGGGTTCCCTCCCTCCCCAGCTCCCAGGCGACTGCCTCCTTGGAGCAGTCAAGTGTAGATTGAAGCCTCTACAAACTATGAGCCAGAACAAAGCCCGCCTTTACATTATGGGTGTTGGGAATTTGTGTGTTCACAACGAAAAAGTGACTCCAGACATAGGAAAGAAACATATGAGATCTTTTCTCCAGAACATTAGATCTTCATACCACATGCTCTTAATAATCACAGTGTTCATAAGCATATTTAAAGCACCAAAAGATCTTAAAGAGGGAAAATTTCCTGAATGTTTTTGACCAGGTTTTTTTCTACATTGTCTATAATTATCAAAACCTGGATGTTTAATTATTGATCCCCTGAAACCTCAAGATTCTCTCTGAAAGTAGACCCTTAAGGATTAATAAACCTGCAGCAGCTACTTGAGCTGACTATGTAATGAACTGTTTCCCTGTATGAAAACTGAGGGTGTGAGGGCACCTCTGCATGGAGGTGGGCTATATCCGTTGTTGTGTTTGTTTTGTCTCTTTTTAGACAGGGTCTTGCTGTATAGTTCAGACTGGCCTTTAGCTTGCTTTGTAGCCCTGGCTGGTCTCAAACTTGCACCGATCCTCCTGCCTCAGCCTCCTGAGTGCTGGGATTACAGGCATGCACCACAGGTGGTCTAGATCTGAAACTAAAAGTGCCTCCCCAGTGTTGCTGAAGTAAGTAGCCCAGGCCCTGTGAGAAAAATTTCATAATATTCTCCCTCTGCTCCAGGCGACAGATTGGTTCCTAAACTGGCCTGCAGGGGTCCTCCCAGTCTGACCGCTCAGCCTCCTGTGCCGCATCTCCTGCACACCTCACCCTGGCACCAGCCTCGCTGGTTTCTCCGTGGCTCAGCTCACGCCGCCCTGGAGCCTGTGTCTTGCTCTTGTTCTTGCCTCCAATATTCCAGCAACCGCAGGCAGGCAGCTGCCTTTCATCCTCAGGATATCTCTGCAGCAGTTTGTTAGCGCCAGTCTCAGCCAGCAGCCCCATCCTACTCTGCTGTCCCCAGCCTTGTTGGTTTCCTCCTGCTGGTCCACTGCAGCCTCTGTGTGAACTGTGGGCCTGGTCTGCTCTCTGCACCACTCTTTCCTTGGTTCCAGTGAGGTGCATAAGTGTCATATAAAGTGTTGAATAGTGAATGAGAAGGGGAAGAAATCATAACATCCACAAGTAACACAGGCAAAGCTCGCTCGGCTGCACCTGTACTGAACGGCAGGTCCATCAGGGCGCCGTGCTCTTATCTACCCGAGGGTTATCCCGTTCTCATCAGGGCAGGTTGGTGGAGCTTTTCCTTTGCCATTGCCTGTAGAGTGTAGTTTCTTCCTTTTAAATCTTTGGATGCTTTGAAGATACATTTCATTTATAGAAATTATGGAAATTGTGCCAGGCGCACACCTGTAATCCCAGCACTGGGAGGCTGAGGCAGGAGGATTGTTATAAGTTCGAGGCCAGCCTGGCTACATAGTGAGTTCAGGGGCAGCTTGAGGTATACAGCAAGACCCTGTCTCAAAAACAGAAAAGAAAGAAAGGAAGAAAGAATAAGTTAATTCTGGAAATTACTCAGAACCAAGTCTGGGACTGGGGATGTATCTCAGTGGTGAAGACATTGCCTTCCATGTACCTGGGTTCCTCAATACAGCAAAAAACAAAACAATTTAAAACTACCACATCTGCTGAATTAATTTGGATGATCAAGCTAGAGAAATAATTCTAATGTGGCCACAAATAATAGGCTTTTCTCTTTAGATAGTTTTTAGTTTTTTGTTCCCGTGTGTGTGTGTGTGTGTGTGTGTGTGTGTGTGTGTGTTTGAGACAGGGTCTCACTATGCAGTTCAGGCTGGCCTTGAGCTCACTTTGTAGCCCAGGCTGGCCTTGAGCTCACTTTGTAGCCCAGGATGCTCTCGAACTCGCAAAGATCCTCCTGCCTCAGCCTCCTGAGTGCTGGGATTACAGGCGTGCTCCAACACACCTGGCCTAGGCTTTTCTCTGTAAGACTGAGCCTAGAGACAGGTGTGGTGCTGCTGAGGCAGAAAAATTGATGTGAGTTCAAGCCCAGCCTGAACTGCACATAGGGAAACACTGTCTGAAAAAAAAAAAAAAAAATCCGGTCTAAAATCATGTTCTAAGCCAGGCATGGTAGCAGATGCCTGTAACCCCAGCACTCAAGAGGCTGAGCCAGAGGATCACTGTGAGTTTGGGGCCAGCCTGAGTTACATAGCAAGACCCTGTCTCAAAAAAAAAAAAAAAAAAAAAAAAAAACCTGTTAAGAGATTAGCTCTTCATGTGTTTCACATGTTTTGTTTTTTAAGAAATCATCTGATCTAATCTGGTTGGGATGGTGCTGGGGATTGAAACAGCCTGCCCTCATTTTAGGCAAGCTCTCTACTTCTGAGCTACATCCCCAGCCCTTTCTGTTTTTGAAATAGGGCCTTGCTAAATAGCCCAGCCTGGCCTTCAACTTTGGATCTTCCTGCCTCAGTCTTCCAAGTAGTTGAAATTATAGGCATGCAACCGCTGTGTCCAGCCTGAAATCCTTTTTATAGAGAAGTGGTTCAGTCGAGACAGAACTTGAGTTTTATGATGGTCTTCTGGCCCCCATGCAGCCGTCTTACCGTTATCTTCTTAGCAGACATGATCCCTAATAGATTTGTCTCATCTATTGGCAATCATATTTGTAGAGAATCCCATTTTGCCGCTAGTATTTAGCCCTTTGCTACAAAGTTATCGTATTACTCCTCAAGACAAGACTTCAATTCGTCCAGTCTCACTTGCCAGGGTAGGTGCTGAGGGCTTTGAGGGGTGTCCTGAGCACCATGTCTCGTGTGACCGGTTTCTTCCATGTCTTAAGACAGAACATTCTTCACGACCCACAAGGGGAAGAGACACGTTCGGGATGTTCGACGGTTATGATAGCTGCAGTGAGGACACGAGTAGCAGCTCCAGCTCTGAAGAGAGTGAAGAAGAAGTTGCTCCTTTACCCTCCAGTCTCCCGATCATCAAAAACAATGGGCAGGTGTACACGTACCCAGACGGGAAGTCCGGCATGGGTGAGTGCAGCCCGCGTGGCCTGGGGTCAGCTTTGCATGCAGATGTGCGCACCTGATTGCTTCCATCATGTCCCTGCCATAAGCTTGTCCACAGCTGTCTGCTGAGACAGAGCCTGAGACTTCACAGTCCAGATAAGATCGCTAAGTCTGTTTAATCTCTCTATTCTTGCCTACTTCTTCCTAGTGGGAGTAAGTAGGACAACATCAAAAGCAAAAAGCCATTGAGAAACCAAAGACAGGCATAAATTAAGTAGGTTAAAAAACCCTGAGCGAGCAGAAGTGTGAAGGGGCAGAGAGCATGCGGCTTTCTCTCCTGTGGTCCTTCCTTGGAGGCGCCCTCTTACTTTAATACGTCTGATGATAAGGTGTCTCTGGTTCAGAAATCATTTCCATTTTTTAGTATCTTTAATTACTAGAATTATCTTTTACATTGAAGCAGTACTATCCTGCTCCTCTAAACTTTTGAGATGGAAATCTGATCTTTATTTCGTGTCAGATATAACTCTGAAAGTAAGCTTTTTGGATTTGGGGTCTGTTTTTTTTGTTGTTGTTGTTTTCTTTTGTTTTTTGAGGTCTTTTTGTTATGGGGTGTTTTTTTTTTTTTTTTGGTAGTGCTGAGCTTCAAACCTAAGGCCTCATGCAGGTTAGGTAGATTGTCTACCCTACAGCTATATCTTGGGTCCTTTTCTTATAATTTTTTCCATTTGAGACAGTCTCACTAAGTTGTCCAGCCTGGCCTTAAATTATCAATCCTGCCTCAGCCTCCTGAATAGCTGTAATCACAGATGTGCACCACCGCACCCCAGCTTGTCTTTTGATCATAGTGTTGCTTTGGGAATGTTCCCTAGAAGTGGAGCAACTTTTTTTTTTTTAAGTACGTGTTTGCAGTACTTAATCTTGCTTATAAAATACTATTACTCAATGGTAGAGTACTTGCCTAGTGTGTGTAGGCCCAGGGTTTAATCCCCCACTCTACAGAAATAGGTAAGTAACAAAACAGTGTGTTCAGAACTGGCTTTATCAAGGTGATAATTTTTTAAGAAAATGAATAAAGCTATAGAGAATAATTGTAATTTTTTACAGTGACATCTCCCCACCCTAGTTCTAGTGTGTGGGAGGTCCGTGAAGTAACCGTAGCATCAGGGATTTATTTAGTTCATCAGTGTCCTGGTCAGGCTTTCCGGGACTATTCCGGTTCTATTGGAGGAGGGAGGCAGCTCCTCCTGACTACCTGTGTCTGTCCTGGTCACCACGGGAAATCCGCCAACGTAGAGCTGGTCAGCCTGGGTGGTGAGGGCAGCGGAGAGTTCAGTCTTGGCTGCTGTTTTCAGAAAATCGTGTTGTTACTCAAGCCACCAAAATTGCCTTAATGTTTTTTAAAGTAATACTAAATTTCAAGTAAATGATTATTTTAAAAATTCTCAACACGTAAGCTAAACCAGTTTAAGCAAATGCTTAAACCAGTTGAAGCAAATGTGCTTCTGCAGTTGTTTTCTTAAACCCAAAGATGGGGAATTTTGAATCTCTTTAAGACCTTTTTCTTTTGGTCAGATATTTTTAATGGTAAATTCTGTCAATCTACTTTTCTACTCATGTCTAGTCTTTCAGTTTTATGTGCTTTTCCAAAAAAATATGTATCAAGACCCACTTGGCATGGCCATCCCTCCACACAGGTACAGCTCAATAGGCTACTTCTAGCACAGGCAGGGCCAGGGTTCAGCATCCAGCACCACAGCACCTCCATGTCTTCTGCTCCTGCTGAAGTTCTCCACTGACATTGCACTTGCCTTGCACTGTGCAACTGAGCTGCATCCCGGCCTTGCCATGGTTTAATAATACCAGTTTGGCAGCTGTATTGATACTTGTGTGTGCTGGTGTCTGCTCACATGCTGGAGACACAGATGAACAACACACAGTAAGGTCCCTGTGCCGACACAGCTGGCAGCCTTGTTAAGAAAGTTCCAATTGATACGGGGATTCTGGGCAAGATTTCCTGGTCCTTTTGGGTTTGCAGCTTGTATAGCCATGTAGTCCTGACCCTTTTTAACAGTCTTCCTAGAAGTTTTGTAAGGTCCCATTCAGTCGTTTCTCACCTTAGTAATGTACTTTGCGTTCATCTCTAATCTTCTAGCCCATTATCTTTTTTTTTCCATGACTTCCCATGGATTTCTAAATGCTGATCATACTGCAGGTCCCTTCTGTGTTACTGTTTGGAGGGAAGCATTAGCCCCTTCCCAAAACAAAACACAGTGTTTGCTGTGTTCCTTCTGACTTTATTTACCATTTCTGAGCTTCAGTCACCTGAGTCTTATGAACTGAAGTCTGTCTAACTCCGCTTCTCAGATTGTCGTCCCGTATATAACAGTTGTCAGGAGTTCTGCTGTCTCCCCCATGCACTGCTCAATAGCAGAGCACTTACTGTAGACGTGGAATCAATCCTGTCCTCTTTAGAAGAATCTTCATCTCACCCTTAGAATTTTTCCAAATGTTAGCTCTCTAAGTTTCACTCTCTGCAGTATTTTAAAGGCTTTTGCTGCAGTCTGTGTTACTCTTCAGTGTGTGACACGTCTCATCTTGTTTATAAACCCTGCAGAACCTGGAATTTGCAATGTATGTGAAGATGCCGTTGCACATTATAAGCATTAAGACAGTGTTAGCTGGATCTGACTGACGTCTGTCTGTGTGTTCACTGACCCTTTTCAATGCCTTTTGGGCTTTGGGCCATGTCACGGGACAACACCACTCTAACTTTTGTATAGGCTTCTCTATCATTTGTGTAAGAGATGGAAGAAATTTCCTTTTTTTTTTATGTCTTTTTGGGACAGGGTCCCGCTGTGTAGTTCAGGCTGGCCTTGAGCTCACTTTGTATCCCAGGCTGGCCTCAAACTCGCAGCAGTCTTCGTGCCTCAGCCTCCTGAGTGCTGGGATTACAAACCTGAGCCACCATCCCCAGCAGAAGAAATTCTCAAGGCCAATTTTTCAATAAAAGCCTCAGGCCAGGGAATATAGCTCAGCAGCACAGTACCTGCCTGGCAAGCTCAAGGTCTTGAGTTGATGCCCAGTACCAAAAATGAATCCATACATACATACATACATACATCTAGAGACATGAAGAAGCTATTAAAATGTTACATAAAACTTGATTTTATTATATGACCATAATACAGATATTTTTATTTTGTCAATTAGCCACCTGCGAGATGTGTGGGATGGTTGGTGTGCGAGATGCCTTTTACTCTAAAACAAAGCGTTTCTGCAGTGTTTCGTGTTCACGAAGTTACTCGTCCAACTCCAAGAAGGCAAGCATTTTGGCCAGACTTCAGGTAACGGTACAGAAACCTTCTTGTTCTTTATGTCTGTCATTCCAAGGCTATCACCAGTATCTGTCATCTGATAGCAATTCACTATGCTCCAGCCCTGCCTGTTGGCTAATTTCCTTTTTGTGTCCCACATTTTTAGGAAATGTACGAGCTATAGAGTTTTACAAAATTGAGCTAACTCTTTTAAATGGGACAAAGTGTGCTATCCAAAGTAAACTGTACATTTTACAAGTGATTTAAAAATGCTAACCTCTCCCAAATAAGTATAAAGAAATTTTTGTTTCCTCTGGAATTAGTATCAAGATAGAATCTTCCAACACTTGAGGGGAAATGATTTCTCTGGTTTTATTTTCCCATCACCTTTGCTTGGTGCTTTTTCTGTTTCTTTTCTTTTTCCTTTTTTTTTTTTTTTTTTTTTTTTTTTTTTTTTTTTTTTTTTTTTTTTTTTTTTTTTTTTTTTTTGGCAGCAGTGGTGGTAATACTGCTGGAGATTGACCCAGGGCCTCACGCCTGCTGGGTTTGCACAGCTTTGTACTTTTGAGGACAACCCATTTGATACTTTGACCACATGTCCTTGGTTAGTCCAGTTAACCTTTTTAAAAACATCCATGGAATAAAAATAAATTTAACATGTACTTTTTTTTTTTTTTTTTTGGTACTGGGAATGAAAGTCAGGACCTTGTGCTTGCCAGGCAGGTGCTGTGCCACTGAGCTATCTCCTTGGCAACGTGTACGTTGAACACATTGGTGCCTAGAAAATGATTGGAGGCTTGACTATTTGACTAAGTCGTTGTTACTGTACCATATAAACAGCTTTTTAAGGCATTACATAACTGATTTTTGTAATCGTTTTTATTGAATGATCACATTTTTTTCTCACGTGATCGTCACGTAGCACTAAATGGGTTGTTTAATCCCCCACTTGAAGGAAATACATCACTTAGATGTATTTCTATATTTCAGACAGTACCTAAAGATCCTGAGCAGTGGTCTGTACCCAAATGGATGGCAGTTTGTCACACTGAATTTGGCCATGGTCATTTTGTCATTGATCTTTTGCGTTAGCACTAAAGGTATAAACCTCAGTCACTTGCTCTTTGAACGTTAAATTATCTTCTCTTACCATATAAATAGTGATGCTTGGCAACCTGCATGAGTGAATAACCACTGGTTCTATCCACTGTAAGAAGAAATCAAGTGTCCACTGAGCCTATATTTTAACATTTTATGGGATAATTTTTATTAACATATTAATTTGCATATTGCTGTTTTAGCCTATACCAACTCTGCTACCCATATTAGTTATCTGTGTTATAGCAGAACGCCAGAAACATTTTCTCATGTTAAAATTCCTTGTATGTTTCTTCTGCTTCAATAATTTTCTAAACCCTCAATGTTTACTTAAGCAGACTGAGCAGTATGCAATCATGTTAAATTTCTGTGATGAGGGTATGACAGAGAATCCTATTTACTTAACTGTTCTTGTTTCAGGGTAAGCCTCCAACAAAGAAAGCGAAAGTTCTCCAGAAACAACCTTTGGTTGCTAAACTAGCCGCCTATGCGCAGTATCAAGCTACCTTGCAAAATCAAGCAAAGACAAAAGCAGGTAATACTGGCGAATGAAACAGAAGTGACATATCTCGTACTGATTCATCTCCTTTTAAGTAAAGACGTTTGGATTTTGAAATCCGTGTAGACTGTTTCTGTGCCCCTATAGCACGTGACAGGCTTCCCCATGGTGCTGTCAGGAACGTGTTCCAGAAGGGAGAGTGCCTGTGCTTAGCTGCAGTCACCTTGTCATTTTTAAATTATTTTTTTTAACATACTAGTTCTCTGCAGTGTGAGGAGCCGTGTGGACAAAGGACTTGGACTTTTAGCAGACTTCAAAGTGTCTGGGGAGAAAAAAGTGACAAGGGACTGTTTCTGTTAGAAGACTCTTTTAGGTTGCCCCCTCCCCCTCAGTACTGGGAGTGAACCAAGGACAGTCTACTCCTGAGCTACTTTCCTGCCCATGTGTTGTGTGTTTTGAAACAGGATTTCATGAATTGCAAACTTGGCACTTCCTGCATCAGCCTCCTGTGTGGCTGGGATTGCAGGCATGTGACACCGTACCCAGCTAAAAGTTTCTTAATAGGAAAACAAAGGCAAGAAAGTAAATAGACTGTAAGGCAGTTAAAAACCCCAGTAATGCCAGATTCAGTGACAGGAATCTTACCTCAACTACTAGGGAGGCTGATGTAGGGAAACTGCACGAGCCCAGGAGTTTGAGAGCAGCCTGGGAAACGTAGATACGGAGACCCCATCTCAAGATCAGAAACTGTCGTGAAGGCATCAGTGGGAGACCCTGGGTAGCTGACCGCTGAGGAGCTCAGTAAGAGCTGAGTGAGCTTTAAGTACAAAACAGCCACGTAAGTGTTGGTTACCGCGGCCATCACAGTTGCCTGCTGCTGACAGGAGCACGTATACCTCACCTCCCAGAGTGTGCTGTGTATAGGAGACTTCAGAAACTGCAGTTTGCAGGTACAGCTAGAGCATCCCTAATCAGAAAATGTAAAATCCAAAATACTCTGCAACTTTTGGAGCACCGGCAAGCTCTGAGCAATGTTTCAAATTCCAGCCAGGTGTGGTGGTGCACACCTATATGACCCTGTCTCAAAAAAAAAAAAAACTATCAAAAATTCTGAAATCTGACACACTTTCTTCTTTTTTTTTTTTTTTTTTCTTGTGGTACCAGGGGTTGAACTCAGGACCCTGCGCTTGCTAGGCAAGCGCTTATTCCACTGAGCTATATCCCCAGCCCCTACTGACACACTTCTGATCCAAGTTATTTCATAAAAGGAATTTTTAGGTATGGTATCAGCTAAAAGTTCAAGTTATTTAATGAAATTCTTCAGTCTTTATAGAAAAAAAAGGGAAACTTTAAAAAGGGATAAATTAATTTCATTTCCTTTCTTATTTTAGTAGTAGCTGCTTTCTAATAAAAAAAAAAGTTTGAGGAGCCTGTTGTGGTGGTGCAGGCCTCTACAGGACGCTGAGGCAGGAGGATAGCCGAGAGTTCAAGGCCAGCCTGGACTACACAGTTGAGACACTCTCAAAACACCAAAAAAAGTTTGAAAATTATATCTACATTTATTCTGTTTCAGCAGTCTCCATGGAGGGCTTCAGCTGGGGTAACTACATCAACAGCAACAGCTTCCTAGCAGCCCCGGTCACCTGTTTCAAACACGTGAGTATAGAACTCCTCTCCTTACTGTGCAATGTTGTTATTGTTTAAATCTGAAGGTACCATAACAACTAAGCATCTTATCCTTAAAATGAGGATGCTCCTTTTATTAATTACTACACCTATTAATAGCTAAAAGTAGCTGCTGTAATTTTATAGGTCAAATCTTCCTGTAAGGAATTGTGGCTTGAGGGTTGGGGGTGTAGCTCAGTGAGAGAACCCTCGCCTTGCATGTGTAAGATCCTGGGTTTGGTCCTCAGCACTGAAGGATGCAGGGAGCTGCTACTTGAAATTATTTTTAAGCAGAGAGAAGTACTAGTCTCATCCAGCTTTCATATTAATTTGAAGCATGTGAAATCAGTGGGGCTTTTGTATATCAAAAAAATAGTTGCATGTTGACAACTGTACCTGGCTAGAACTAAGGATAAAAGCTATCTGTTATGTATGTTGCCTAAGCCTTTGAGATTTGATGAGGTGATTCAGAAAAGGCCAGCTCTTCAGGCTTGGCTTTTGTCTCCAAGTGTAAACTGTGAAACACGAAGGAACTGTTAGTAACGCTACGGTATTGTGAACTGAACAGAAAACTCCACAAGGCACGCTCTTCAGAGGCTCTCACCTAGTTCAGAATTACAACAGTGTGCCCAGTGATAGTTCTTTGCTTTTCACTATCTGTAATTAATTCTGCTCAGCATTTTCTAGCTTGACTAGAACTTTTATATTGAAGATTTTCTCTACTACTTTCCATGGATTAAGAAGAGAAGAGAATTTAGCTAATGGTGAAATTTGTTTACACTCAATGTCTTGTTGGTGTAGGATTTGCCTTATATAATATCGTGTGAACAAAGCAGCTTGGTTTTCTCTGGGGAAATCCTGATGGAATTTACACACACCAGGTCTTGATCAAAATCAAATGGACCATTCAGTGGTAGAAATATGAAGTCAAGCTTGGCTCATTTACATTTTGGCTGTTTTTCTTGAAAGTGCAAACATTAAGCCCCAAGTTGGTGGCATGCTGGCGTTTACAACAATTTAAAGCTGAGTCGTACGTCCTTATCTCCATGTAAAGTAGGTGATTTGTGTTGCTCTGCTGTTGATAATAATGTCCTGTTTGTGAAACACATTATATACATGTCACCTGCAGCTTTGAAGAAAACTACCAAGCACATCTTTAATTCTCCTTTTGAGGGCCAGGCGTGGCGATGCACACCTGTCATAATCCCAGCACTTGGGAGGCTGAGGCAGAAGGATAGCCACAAGTTTTGAGGCCAACCTGGACTACATAGTGAGTTCAAGGGCAGCCTGAACTACATCGCAAGGCCCTGTCTCAAAAAAACCCTCCTTTTTGGAATATTGCTTTGTGGTACTAAGAATCTGAGCATTATAGTGAGTTCTTAGTTGTAACAACTGTTGATCTCAGATTGCTGGAACGCTTGTCTGTTATCTCCTTTTGAATGGCCTTCAGCTCTCATTAGATCTTCTTTTTATGTTTTAATACCATGAACCATGTCAAGCCATCTTATATAAGTAGTCAGGATATTTTTAAGATAGCATTTGCAAGTCCCACAAGCATATTTTCTTCCCTGTCTGTATCTCTGGTTATATGCAGAGAGGAGTGAGAGATTGCAGAGGGGAGTGAGTGGAACGGGAGGTTGTAATCACAGAAACTTGAGCCTTACCTATAATGTTTTGCTTTTTTTACAAACAATAGTCATGTACTTGGTAATTAAAACTCCAAGTTTCACATTTGAATACCCTGTCATCCGGAAAAGAGCAGCTGACCTTTGGCCCATTACTTGTAACGATAGCATGGTGCCCCCTCCTGCTCAGAAGTGAGATGCCTGTCTCCACATGCTTGGTCCCTGTGCATCCCTGCCCTACCTGCCTCTTTACTGCCTTCTCATCAAATAGGAAAAATTGTACATTTCTGATCCCACAGGAGGTCGCAATACGAAGAGTTTGTTCTGTTCCCTTAGCCAGCGCCTTGCTCGGAAGCCATTCAGACCTCCTGCTAAGTCACTGTTACCCTCCAGAGCCAGCCTTCTTGCTGCCATCCATGCGCAGGCCTAGAAAACCTGTGGAGCCAGTGGGAGCAGGGGCCCCTGCCGAGACCGGCCCTTGCTGACACTGTCCAGCCAGTAGGGCCTACCCCTAACCGTCTCGCTCTGGACTCTCGGCCGGCCTTGTCACCCACATGAGCCCAGGTCAGAGCTCGCCTTGCATCCTAGGAGATTCCTTTGAAACATGACTTTTTAAAAGTACAGGTATGGTGGCACATACTTGTAATCCTAGCACTTGGGAGGCTAAAGCAGGAGGCTCACCCTGAGTTTAAGACCAGCCTGCACTACATAGCAAGACCCAGTCTCCAAAGAAGGTGTGACATGGAAGCAGAGCTGTTCTGATGAAACAGGAATTGGGGTGAGGGCAGTGTCAGTCCTGCCTGCCTGCTTCCTAAGCCAGCCTCTCCTAGAATAGGGCCCCAGATGAATCGCTTCTCTCCTTCAGCACTCATAATGTTACTGTGATTAGCAGTAAAATCATGCCATGTGTTTAAACTTTTGAGGATAGAGATTCTGCACAGTTGCTTGTAAGGCTGTCATCTCAGGTAATTGCTATACATGGGTAGTGTGGTTACTAAACACAGCAGTGATTGCTTTTTAATAAGTAACATGGAAATTGAATTCCCACTGTTGCTTAGTATATCTGCTTCGAAGGCTAGGTGAGGACTGCCATGCACAGTAATGCCTCGGTTCAGGAATGCTTCTCAGCTGGACGTGCATGCATATAATCCCAGCACTTGGGAGGCTGAGGCAGGAGGATTGCCTTGAGTTTGAAGCCAGCCTGGGCTACATAGTGGTAGCTGTCTCAAAAAAACAACAACAAAAAGAATGCTTCTCTTTGCCAACAGTTGGGTTTGCAAACAAGCATTTGGGAAAATTTGGCTTTGCTCTGAACTCTGCATCAAGTGCTGAACAGGACCCCAGCCATCCTCCCCACACGAACACGAACACAGCCATCCTCTCCAGAATCATGGGACGACTAAGTTTATGAACCAAAGCGCCACTGTGTATATCATTCATTTTACCTAGGAGGTTGTTCTTCAGACGTTTTAGCATTCTCTTTTTCCTAATAAAGTCTGACTCAGACCTCAGAAGAGGAAGCTCAGCAGTTGGCCTGGCAGGGAGAGCAGGACTGCCAAAGCCTTAGCCCTGAGCTGGGAGGCCACTGAATTCAATAATTTCGCTTCTAATTAATTCTGGATTATGTGGTTACAGGGCTGAGAAGCATCTTTAAAATCTTCTAGTTTACCTAGTTCATCTCTTTTAAAAGAAGAAATTGCTAGTGTTTTCAGTGGTAGATTTGTAATCTTTAACTTTGGGTTTTAACTTGCTTTTAAGTATTTTTTCCAAGTTAAGCATTCTATTAAGTCCCCAAAAGCAATACCCATATGGATGAACTGTGGAGGGAAATCACCACAGCGCTAATACAGTGCAATCTGCCTTTTATTTATTTTTTTTTTTCCTAGCAATCTGCCTTTTAGAGCAGCCCGTGTACTCATGAATTCCAGTTACTGGGAACTTCAGTCGACTTACGTGCATTAAGAATATTTAGCTTTGGGTCAGGGATGTAGCTCAGCGGCACAGCGTCCGCCTGGCGAACACGAGGCCCTGAATTCAATTCCCAGTGTCAGAAAAGAGAAGAAAAGAGCGTTAGCTTTAAAGCACCGTAATTTTTTAAAACTTTTTAAAGCTTGTAGTCTAAATTAGAGCATTCCTATTTCCTATTGTTCACCTGGTAAAAGTAACTAAAAACCTTTCTTTCCTAGGTGTTATGTACAGGCCAGAACATGGTAACATCAAGTGTGCATGAAGCTGTAGAAAAGCTAATATCACATTCCTCCAGTTACATGGTTACAGATTAGAATTTCTCTTGTTGCTACTTCCGCTGTACACTCATGGTTCATTGATGCCATCCTCACTAAGCAAAACGTAGTCATTTTGTACTATGCCTTAAAAGTAGTTGTAGGGCTGGGGATATAGCTCTGTAGAATAAGCGCTTGCCTAGCAAGCGCAGGGTCCTGAGTTCAATCCCCAGTACCGCAAAAAAAAAAAAAAGTAGTTGTAGTTTTGTGCAAGAGAAAATCCTTTGCGTACATGAATACTATGAGCTTCAAGCTCAGGCTCACCTTTTCATTTGTCCCTACAGATACTCCTGGTAGTCCATGTCCCATTCTAATTTTCTCTTTTGTACAGAATCTAAATGTCAACTTTTTTAAGGGAAGGTCATCCTATTTGTAACATATGTTATACATAAATTTTTTAGGTTTAAGGACAAAATAAAACCTCTTATTTGTATGTATGCAGTAGCTTTATAGTAAAACTCATGCTGAGCAAGGTGGTACAAACCTGTAATCCTAGCACTAGGGAGGCTGAGGCAAGAGAAGTTTGAGCTTAGTCTGGGCTGTATAGCAAGTTCATGGCCAATCTGGACTATATAGTAGGACTCTGTTTTAAAACATTTATGTATATTTTATAAATATGCATATTTTAAGCTCATCATCTCAGTATATATTAGTAAAATTACTTTCTGGGGTTGGTTGGTTTTTCTTTCACTTGCACACACAGGACTCTATTGACAATTGAAAATTAATATGACTTTATCTCTTATCCCAGTACCAAAAAAATATGATGCTATCTCATAACTAAAGCAAATCTTCCATGTATTATCCTAAATCGAATTATTCCTTTCTAATATCTATTCAGAAGTTAAATTCTCAGAGCCAGGCATGGTGGCGCACACCTGTAATCCCAGCACTTGGGAGGCTGAGGCAGGAGGATCATTGTGAGTTTGAGACCAACCTGGGCTACGAAGTGACTCAAGGTCAGCCTGAACTGTGCCGAGACCCTGCCTCAAAAAGACAAAAAAAAAAAGTTAAATTCGCTTCTGGCCTCCTAAAACATTGGACCCTCATGTAATGAAAATCATGTTTTAAAGCCTGATAAAAAAAAAATAATGTTTTAATTTGGCAAGAAGAAAGCAAGCCTGAATCTGAATTACATACAGTCTGTAATTTGGGGCTGTTTCTTAAGTGGTTGTTTTCTTTTGAGATCTCCTATCGCTTAAACAATATGGGCTTCATACGGTTTTTCTTAATCATGGATTATGTGAACCTTCCCCTTAGTGGTCTCTGCGTCCTGTGTGTTAAGGCATGCCTGTTTGCTCCCCCTCAACCTTCTCGCCGCACATCACATCTCCCATCCTCCCCTTGTACCGCCCACGTCCACACCACCGCCCTAACGTAGAGACTCTGGTACCAGGTCAGAAGGTGAGTGGACTTTCTGGAGAGGGTGGGAACAATTTTTTTCTTCATAAGTAGTAGGTAGGAATTCAAATTTCTAGTTTTCTTTTTTTTTCCTTCTTTTCCCAGAGTAATTGGTCGTTCTCTGCGAATGCGCTGCAGTGACCACATGTCTGTTAGTTTTAGGTCATTTTAAAGGTGGCTTCTTGCACACTTACCGTACCAGGGAGTAGACCCCGTCTCAGTGACCTGTGCGCAGCCTCAGCTCTGCCTCTTGTACTCCTCCGTAACATTATAGACTGTGTGTGGCTATCAGAAGTTCCAGGCCGGCAGCCGTGTGGAGGGGAGTCTCCATGTGTGTCCTCTGTGAGCCCAGATACTGTGCTGGCCAGCAGGGCTGTTGGAGTATCTGGGGGTGTCCTGAGTGCCGAAGAACAAGACTTGCAGCCCAGGTCTTTCCTGAGACAGGCAGGTGGAGGTTATCTTACGTTTGTGTTGGGGACCCGCAGCGTTTGGATTTGGCCGTGTCCTGCAGGACCTGATGACAGCTTACCTTGCAGGGAAGGAGTGTCGCTCCCAGATAGCTCTCACGAGAGGCCCTGGAGCAGGAAGTGGTGGAGCAGATCTTCCTTGTTTGGGAGGAGCCTGAGGTGGACCTCGCGTCCTGAGTCTGGAAGGTAAATTTGTTGTTACCTGTAAATGCTGGTTCTGCTAGTTCATGCTGTGCCAATCCAGACTTGCAGAGGTGTCCCTCCTGCCAGCACGAGAAGACAGATGACTTGGATGAAGATGGCTGTCAAGCCCTGGGTCATTTAGTCTTCCACACGTACAAGTACTTGTTCTAAACAGAAGGGCAGATATACCTATGACATCACCTTGTTATTTCAACACATTGAGCACTTCCTGCGCTATGACTATGGTGCTCTTGCTCATTGATGTTTGCGTTCTTCATTTTTTTCGTAGCATGAACCATATGGATTGGTTTAAGAGGGCCTAGCAGAACCACAACCTTACAGGCAAGAACAAATGTCACTTTCTGCTACTTTCTCCTATACCAATCCAGACTGTAGGGACCAGAATAAGATCTCCCACCCACTAAAGTGAACATTACCTGCATTTTTTTAGTATTTTGACACTTTTCTTTAATAAAATGAGGTTAAAAATTATTTTCTCCAAACAAATGCTATGGCTTTCAAAAAGTAAAAGGAATTAGTGTGACAGATTGTCATACCTAGCTCAAAAGGGAATCTTGTCTACCACATTCCCTTAGCAGTGTGCCACCCTAACCTGCAGCTCATCAGCATAACCATGACTCTTTCTTTTTGGGTGAAAAAGAAACCCAGTTCACATATTTGGCAGTCAAGCACCGAGGAGTGAATACCCTTCGTCAGTTTCATGCATCTGTCTAACTGCGTCCATCTGCTCGAATTGCTCGCCTTCCCAGGGTGAACAGCCTCGGGATCGCCCTGCATCAGCTTAGTCTGTGTCACCTGTCTTCCTCCCAGCCTGTCCTCTTCTGGTCCTACCTGCTGGCAATAGGGATGGCCTACAGTCTAGAATGATGTAGGGGGGAGGTAGCAGAACCTGAAGGGTCCGGTATTTTAATTTTACAAAGAAAAGTAATCACAGGGACTTTACCCCCTAACTCATGGGTACCCTCCCAGAATCCCACATAGCTGCGCCAGGGTGTGTCTCCAAGTAGCTGAGGTGCGTTCAGTGCTGCCCATTCAAAGCAGCAGTCATTAACTGACTCTGTCTCTGGTTTTTAGGCTTGTCCTAGTTCGGTGTATGTGACAGTATCTTCCTTTGCTTCGCTGAGAGAAGTGTGAGGTGTTGTTGGAGGCTCCTCCTCCTGTGGGTTAGCATCTGCAAAGTATGAGACGTTCAGTGGGAAACCCAGGGTCCAAACTGATGAGTTCTTTGCTTGCTTGTCTTGGGCTTTGAGGCTATTTTATTTTTTTCCTATTTATTCATATTGTCAGGTCTTTTGCAACCTCACTTAATCATTGTATGTCCAAGATTCTAAATTATATTTGATGAAGAGCTGATTATGCAGGGCCATAAAAACTGCTTAGAATTTATGTAAATTCCTGAGTTCACTCCTTTGATTACACTTCCATTGTATAAACTGTGACTTGCCTTGCAGTTCAAGGACTACAGTGTGATAGAAATGGTAATTTGGAAATGTGTGTTACATTTTGGGAAAGTCCCTTTACAGTGCTCATTCAGTTGGTTTCTGAGTCCCCTCCTAATCATTTGTTGCGGAGCCTTGTGATTACCAGTTCTAACATTGTAAGTTTTCTCCTTAGAATAATTCCTACACAGGAAATTTTTTTAAATTATTAATTATTTCACAATTTACTTAGTGCTCATCTCCAAAAGACTGTTCAGCTACACTTTTAATTATTCAGTGCTTTTTCCTCCTGTCTGTCCTAATAGACGATCTTCTATGGATTCCACGTAAATTGAAAATACGAATACCCAAGTCTTGTTTCTCCTGTTCATGTTGTTGGAAACTACTTTTCTGATTGGAATTATTAGGGGCCAGGGATGTAGCTCAGCGGCATAAGTGCTTGCCTGGCAAACCTGAGGTCATGAGTTTGATTCCTGGTACCAAAAAAAAAGTCTTGTGATTGGAATTATTTTTCTTACTGCTCTTTGGCCAGATCTTTTAAAATTAAAGAGTTAATTAGGTTAAGTGAATTCATTCAGTACATGCTAAAAATAAACTTCTCAAATCAGCTTTAATTTGTGAAGTCTGTCAGGTTTGTAATTTAGCCTTTAGAAAGATTGTTGCTTAAGTCTTATATTTGGACTATTGGATTTTGATATCAAAATACATCTATTTAATATATATGAGTTCTTTCTTCATCTTGAGTTTGATCCTGACATTGCTTTTTCTAAGAATATTGTATAATGGGGAGAAATAACAATTTAATACATCCTGTATTAATCGTAATGCTTGGTCCTAAGTGACATGTTTTAGGCCGTGTGTTAATAAGACAATAATTTAACAATTTTTGTATGACAGGCACCCATGGGGACCTGCTGGGGTGATATCTCTGAAAACGTGAGAGTAGAAGTCCCCAATACAGACTGCAGCCTCCCTACCAAAGTCTTCTGGATTGCTGGGATTCTAAAACTAGCAGGTGAAAGCATGCATTACCATTTACTAAAATATGCCAGTAATACATAAAACCTTTGCAAAAAGGTATGTTTGTAAATTTTTCAAGTTTTACTAAAAAGATATAATACAGAATAGGAGTTGGCAGTGTTTTCTTTTCTATAAAAAAAGGACAAATATTTTCAGTTGTGTAGACTGTATGGTGTCTTTCATGTCTTTCCCATTATAACCTGCAAGCAGTGCATAAATAAATGGGTATGAATGCATCCAAGTGAATTGTATTTGTGGGCACTGAAATGTGAATTTCATATCTTCTGAAGTATTTTTTTCAACTATTCAAAACTGTAGAAGCTATTTTTAGATTCTAGGCTGAAAGGGAGGAAGGAAGAAAGAAAGAGGGAGGAAGGAAGGAGAACGAAAAAGAGAGAGAGAAAGAGAAAAGAAAGGAGGGAGGGAGGGGGAAGGAAACGAAAGGAAAAGTAAAGTACATCAGGCAGGGGGCCATAATGATGCACGAAAATGCCAGGCCCTCTTATATACTACAGGGAAAGACTTCGAAAAATAACGAAAGCTGAAATACTAAAAAAAATAATAAAGTCTGCGATACTCAAATGAAATACTGATGATTTCATACATCTTGGGTTCTTTCTCGTCATGTCCATGGCCTCCACAACTCCCGCCCTTGTGACTTTTCTTGCTTACACAGTAAATGTGGTCGGGACCTCCTATGTCAGACAAGGAGGTCTTCCTGCGGACAGGCAGAGAAATGTGAGACTTGCCGTGTGAGCAGGGCACTGCGTGTGAGTCTGGCACCCTGCCCATTGAGCAACATAAATGCAGTGTGGTGCTGTGTGGACTGGCAGGAGGGGCAGCCCTTCAGGTGACAGACTTCTGCTACGAGAAGGGCCTGCTCCTCCCGCTCTAATTGCCCACTCTCTGCGCACAACGGTGCATAGTGCTGTCCTGAGAGCCTTTTGTCTGTGTGTGTGCACACGTGCACGCATGCGTCCACAGTACTAGTGATGCTAAGTGAGTGTTCTACCACAGAGGTGCATCCCCAGCCCCTAAAAATAGTAACTCTGCTTTTCTGCCCAGGCTGCATCACTGCATCACATCACAACCATATATTTCATTGCTCCTCCACATAAGCCATCTGCTCTAATGACGCTGTGTGTCTTTGTGTGGCTGTGTCTCCCTCCCTCTTGCTCTCCCTCCCTTCCTTCCTCCTTCCCTCCTTCCTTCACAGTGTTTTTTGTCACCTCTGTGCCTTTGATCAAGAGTGTCCACAGCTCCAGTGTTCGTATTACCCAGTTGTATTAACCAGTGCAATCCAGCCTTTTGCTTATAACATTTTTTGACTGCTTAAGCATACTTTAAATGCTTTTGATATTCTCTACACTATAATTTAAAGCAGCAATAGCATGTTTTTGTCACAGATGTTAAGTCAGTGCATTTAGATCACTGTATTTAATATCCAAGAATTATTTCTAACTTTCTGATTATACATTTCTACTTCATCCAGCTTTATCCTATGTGGTCTTAAAGTCACTTTACCTTAAAGGAGATAAGCTTTGTGTTAATCACGAACTAGAGTTCATGCCAGTTATCCCCAGATACTGTGCTCAGGAGGAAGGAGGATCGTACATCTGAGCCCATCTTGGGCAATTTACTGAGACCCTGTCTCACAATAAAAGGGCTAGAGATGTAACTCAGTGCTGGAGTCCTTGCCTGACATGTATGAGCTCCTAGATTAATCCCCAGAGTTTAAAAGAAGGAAGTAAAAGTGCATTGGGAATTTGCAGTCTCAACAATTATTCTGTAAATTACTGAATTTTGTCACCGAGTTTAATGTTACAAATTTTTTTCTTCTTTTTTTTTTTTGGTACCAGGAATCGAACTCAGGACCTTGTGCTTGCTAGGCAGGCACTTATGCCACTGAGCTATATCCCCGGCCCCAAATGTTACAAATTTTTATTATAGGTGTACTAGTACATGAAAATGCTAGCTGAATTTGCCAGAAATACAAGTGTATGGGTCTTTTTTTATTCCATGAAGGCCATAAATGAAATCTCAACCTATTTAATACAAAATTTACTCAGACTATATATACGTAGCATTTGTTTTCCAGGTCAAAAGGCTTCCTTTTTTTGCCCATCATGTCGTTTTTTGAGTGACTACACATAACTTTATTTTTCTTGAACTTTCTACCTAAATTTTCAAATCACATTTCCAAATCAAAGAAAAACTTAGATTTTTTTTTTTAAACTGGTACTTGAATTTGAATCCAAGACTGCATGAATGAGATGAGGCTAAGACTCTTTATCACTGGTCCACATCCCCAGCCCTTTTTTTTTGGAGCCAGGGTCTTGCTTTATAGTTCAGGCTGGACTTCCAGTTTGTTCATGTAGCCCGGGTTGGCCTTGAACTCACTGTGATCCTCCTGCCTCAGCCTCCCAAGTGCTGGGATTACAGGCATGCACCATCATGCCTGACACCCACCCTTTTTACTTTATATTTTGTGACAGGGTGTCACTAAACTAGGCTGGCCTCAAACTTGAAATCTTCCTTCTCTAGCCTTCCAAGCAACTGGGATTCTAGGCATATACCACCATACTGGCCAAATTGAGATTAGGTGTGGGGGTTATGTTTTGAGACAGGATCTCACTGCATAGTCCAGGCTGACCTCACATTTAAGATCATCCTGCCTCAGCCTCCTGAGCACTATGATTATAGGCACGCACCACCATTCCTGGCCTTAAATTTAGATTCTGCAAGTAGCCCCATTCAAATTATCCAATGTAACTGGCTGAATGAGGCAATTTCTTTGAAATATAGTTCAACTGGATTTCTGTGACATGACAGTTCCATAATTTATTTAAACCTGCTATATTTTTTAAGAATTGTTTGTCACTACTGGGGATTGAACCCAGGGCACTAAACTACATCTGAAGCATGTTTTGTTTTGTTTTGTTTTAATTTTGAGTCAGAGTATCCCTCTATTGTCCAAACTGGGCTTGAACTGGAGATCATCCTACCTCAGCTTCCCAGAGTGCTAGGATTGTTGGTGTGCACCACCACATCCAGCCAGAACTGTGTGTTCTGATAAAGCTACCCCACCGTTTTTCACTGAGAGGGCTTTTTTCCCTAAAACCTGAGGTAGTATGAGTAAAACTGAAATTCATTCAAAGGAGGAAGCCTTGAAAACAATTGAACTAATTGCATGGAGCAGGTGGTTCTCAAGTCTTGGTCCAGACTGGTAGGAACAGCATCACCCCAGGACTCTGCCTGTGCACAAGGCACTAGGTTCCACCCCGGCACTGTAAACAGAAGAAAACTCATCAAGCACCTGCTAAAGTCTGAGTCTCTGGACCTGGCCCCAGTCTCTGTTAACAAACCCCACATGGAGTTCTGTTGCAGATGCAGCTAAGCTTGCTAAGTTATCACTGCCAGATGCTGTGTTATTTTTGTAGTTTTCTGACTACACTGTGATCGCTCTGTTGGTTGCAGGTTACAATGCCCTCTTAAGATATGAAGGATTTGAAAATGACTCTGGTCTGGACTTCTGGTGCAATATATGTGGTTCTGATATCCATCCGGTGGGGTGGTGTGCAGCCAGCGGAAAACCCCTTGTCCCTCCTAGAAGTAAGTACTTTGTTTACCCTCACTGTGTATTTGCTGTGCCATGACACTGTCTCACACATGGTCACCTTGAAGTAATAGAGAAATTAGAAGTAATTTTTGTGCCACCAAGCCATGTACTTGTTTTCTGTTTTTGTTCTGTTTGAGAACTTTCATAGCTGGCTTGCAGAAAAATGTGTTACCTTCTTTTTTTTTTTTAACAATGGAAGCAGTTCTTCCTTCTAAAATATAACTGATTATTTCTTTTGTCTTAGCTATTCAACATAAATATACAAACTGGAAAGCTTTTCTAGTAAAAAGACTTACTGGTGCCAAAACACTTCCTCCTGACTTCTCACAAAAGGTAAAAATGGGATCTTAACAAAAGACTGAAAGACTCTTAAGAAAGAGTAACTAGAAGATACTTAAAGAATTGTTTTAATTTCATGAACTAAATGGTCTGTGTCAATATTTTAGCAGTCAGTATTAAAATTGCGTCGTGTACACCGCGTGTCGCGTATTCTGAGTGGCTTTGTCTGCTTTGGTTTTAGGTCTCAGAAAGCATGCAGTACCCTTTCAAACCTTGCATGAGAGTAGAAGTGGTTGACAAAAGACATCTGTGTCGGACGCGCGTGGCAGTGGTGGAGAGCGTCATCGGGGGGAGACTGAGACTGGTGTATGAAGAGAGCGAAGACCGGACCGACGACTTCTGGTGCCATATGCATAGCCCCCTAATCCACCATATTGGTTGGTCTCGAAGCATAGGCCATCGATTCAAAAGATCCGGTAAGCACCTGTCACAAAAATTCCTATGGAAAGGGTTGTAGAGGCCTAATTGTACTACTTGTTCATTTTTGTTTGCAAAATAGCATTGACCAAAAGTACCATTCTAGGACTAGGGATGTCACTCAGGTAGAACATTTGCCTAGCATGTGCGAGGCCCTGGATTTGATCCCTGGCACTTTGGGGCAAGAAGAGCATTATAGTTGTGAGGGCTGCTTATTTCTACCTTAATTAGTGAAGAGCTCACACCTTGTTAGTGCCCTAACTAATTGCTTTGTGTTCCTTCCATTTGTTCTCAATTAAAAATTAATACACTTCCATGCACAGAGTCCTGGATTCAGTCCCTAGTGCCACAATAATAATACATGTATAATAATTATAATAATGTACTTTTGGTGACGGTTACTTTCTTACTGTTTCTTATCCTGCCTATCTGCAAGATGTCAAGATAGTTTCCCCTTTTCTTTCACTTTTAATCAAAATGGTAAGACTAATTGTAGATTGATAATGCCAGACACATCAGAACGTGTGTCTGCAGTTGTAATTCCCAGGTTACATAAATATCAGCATTCCGCTTGGCTGAAGTACGTCTCCCAGCGTATGTACATGCACTCTGAAGAAAGGCTGTTAATGCACGTGACTCGCCAGCGCGTAGGAGGCACGTCCTCAGCCGTAGTTTAGCGTGTTATGTTCCTCGTGAGTGTGCAACCTTCAAGAAACGTGGTTTTTGGTCTTCTCACAAATGCTGACAGATTAGTATGTAACTTTTCCTTGTAGATATTACAAAGAAACAGGATGGACATTTTGATACACCACCACATTTATTTGCTAAGGTAAGAAGTTTTTATAAGAACCCTCATTTGTAAGTTAAGTTTGAAAGAGGGTTGTGGGTTTTTCCTAAAATATGGAAATCGCAGTTACACATCTTCTCTTAATAGGATTAAGACCTTGTACTTTATAGGTGTCACAGATCTCTGTTAGATATTCTTAAATTCTGCCCATTTGTCTGGACTCTTTATTTCCTAGTGGAAGTTTGAGTTACAATATTAGGAGGAGAAGGCATCTGGTAACCCTTTTCAGTTTGGTGATGTTGTAATTAACAGAATGATAATGCTCATACCAGTGTGTATGCTTTTATATAATTGCTCAGGTGAAAGAAGTGGACCAGAGCGCAGAGTGGTTCAAGGAGGGGATGAAATTGGAGGCTATCGACCCATTAAATCTCTCTACAATATGTGTTGCGACCATTAGAAAGGTAAGATAGTGGGCTTCAAGCTGGGCACAGCGGCATGCGCCTGTCATCTTCGGGAGGCTGAGGCAGGAGAGCTCAGTGACTTCGAGACCAGCCTGGGCTACATAGCAAGTTCAAGGCCAGCCGGCACTATGTAGCAAGACTCTGTCTCAAAAATAAAAGATAATGGGTTTTCAAAACAAATAATCCCATTTGACATAGAATATGTGTGTTTCTGGATATTACACTGAAAGGTGGTTACTGGAAATTTCTTTTCTTTTTTGGTACCAGGAATTTAACTCAGGACCTTGTGCTTGCCAGGCAGGTGCTTGTGAATTCTGTTGTCAGATCATTTGGTTGTTGAGAGAGAGTCGTGCTAGTTAGTTCAGGCTGGCCTTCAACTCATGGGCATCCTCCTGCCTCAGCCTCCGCAGTGCTGAGATTACAGGCATGCACCACCGTGCCCACCTTCAGATCTTGTTTTATGTTGCTTGCTGTCAGCTAGTCATCTTGAGTGTACTCCTCATATTTGCAGATGTGTACCCTAAGTTAGAAGAAGGTTGTTGATTTAAGTTACTCCCTGCTCAGAGCTGGTCAGTACCACAGAATTACAACAAGACTTGAGTTTATCTTCAATTTTCTGTGTTTACTTTTTATGAATTTTCTTCCTCTTGTTAGTATTACATTTCTTCCCTCTTTTCCCTCTCATCATAAACTGTTCTTATGAAAATATCTTGGACTTAATTCCCTGTAAGCATCAAGCTGTCCTGGGGAGCTTAAAAAAAATACAGGTGAAGCCAGGCATGGTGGCGCACGCACACCTGTCATCCCAGCACTGGGGAGTCTGTGGCAGACAGAACGCAGTGATTTTGAGGCCAGCCTGTGCTATAGTGAGTTTAAGGCCTGGCTGAACTAGATAGTGAGGCCTGTCTTAAAAAGAACCACCACACCCCATAAGGGAGGGGGGAAAGCTACTTGTTATAGCAGTGAGGCATAAAAGATGGTGCACACAGGCCAGAGCATAAGCACAGTAGAGCTGCAGCTTAAAGAAGGTAGAGAAAAAAAATAAAATAAATTAAAAAAAAAAAAAAGGAAGGTAGAGAATGTTCAGAGAACTCCTATATATGATAAAGCAAGAAGCTGGACCTGGAATCTCAGGGCTGCAGTTACCAGTACCCTGGGAGGCTGAGGCAGGAAGATCTCAAAGTTTGGACTCAGCCTGGGCAACCTAGCCAGACACTGTCTCAAAACAAAAAGTAAGCTGAGCATGTGGCTGGGGAGACAGCTCAGTGGGTAAAATACTTGCCTAGCATGCACAAGGCCCTAGGTTCAATCCCCAGTACAAGCAAAAAAAAACTAGACAGTAGACTGTTAAACTACAAAAGAACAGCAGCTTTATACTAGGCAAATACATTGTTCTTCTGGACCTCTGAAATCATTTCTGTGTAATTTTACTTTTGTCTCCGGTATACACTATAAGTTACATAGATTTTTTTTCAGTATAACTTCCTTGTTTAACTTAATTCAGTAAAAAGTACGGTTTTACTTTGAAAAGATCTTCTAGCAGTGGTGTCTAACGCCAAGTACTCAGGATTCTCTGCATTTCATAGGTGCTGGCTGACGGGTACCTGATGATTGGGATCGACGGCTCAGAAGCAGCAGATGGATCTGACTGGTTCTGTTATCACGCAACCTCCCCTTCTATTTTTCCTGTTGGTTTCTGTGAAATTAACATGATTGAACTCACTCCACCCAGAGGTACTGCGCCCAGTGAAGAAACACCTGGCTCCTCGCTTTCTCTCTCCGCGCTATCCGGTTGCACCCAGCACGACTCGGGGTTCTCACTGTGTAGACACACTGGTAGTGGGGTGCGCGTGTATAGATGAACACACGCATACAAGGGCTGAGCTTTGCTTTAAAGCATTACAGTCTGAGCAGTTTTGATCCATTACATGAGATTTTTCCTGAGCATCTCTGCACATTACAGTATGAATCAGTATTCCCGGGATCTTGATAACCTGTTATACATGGGAATGGAAACATTTTTTAAATGGATACTTAGGCTTTGAAGAAAAGATGTCTTCCTCTGTACCACATGGTGGTTGGAAAGGAGGTATGTCTTTAAGAACTGATGGTTTAGCCGGTCATGGTAGTACATGCCTATAATCCCAGCACTCAGGAGGCTGAGGCAGGAATATTGTCAGTCTGGGCTACCTACTGAGGTCAGGGCCACCAAGAACTACATAGCAAGAACCTCTCAAAACAAAAAAATTCTCATGACTTAATTAGTGAGTTTTCTAATTTCAGTATCTGACTCTTCAGGGTTTTTTGTAAGATGGGGGAATAAAAACAGATTTATAGAAATAACTTTTGCTCAGCTAGTTTTCCTTGTTTAAAAAACAAAGAAAAAGAAAAACATATCTTTAGAGTGCCAGACTGTTATAAAGCGTAGGATTGAAAGAACAAAATATTGGGGTTTCAGTGGAATTCAAGATAGCGCAGCCCCTGGACTGCAAAAACAAATACAAGAGTCTCTCCTTCCTGTCACTTTTGCATTGGCTGAGTAAGACACTCGTGTGTCTCGAAAGGAAGGACATCTCTGTTACAGGGAGGAATCCTTGCACTCCCAGTATTAGGGCATGACATGGAGATTTATCTTACCGCCTAAGAGCTGAGATTGCATGGGCTGAGTTACTTTCTGCATTTTAATATTATGCCAATCTTGAATGAACTGCTACTTAAACCAGTTTTTTTTTTTAGGTTACACAAAACTTCCTTTTAAATGGTTTGACTACCTCAGGGAAACTGGCTCCATTGCAGCACCAGTGAAACTGTTTAATAAGGTAAATCAGCATGAGACCCTCATCATGACAACACCTAGATGCAGTTCTTGTCAATGAAAATCTCTTTGCAGTGTTAGAACTTCCTAAGGAAGACTAGTTTGCGTATTTATTTACAACAATAAACTGAGTATTTCCTCAGGAAAAGAAGCTTCTTTCTAGACTGTTTCAGTTTTAATCTAAGAGTAGAAATAAATACACTTCCTAACTAGTTCTTAAATAGTTCTCCTTCGTACGATGTTCACATAAGAGTTGCGGAGTTGGGGTTTGAACGGTGCTGTCGGGCCCATCCCTTTCTCTTCGCTTTCTTGGCGACTGTGGCCTTGTGTCTGTCTGTGCATACTGATGTTGCCCTCCTCTGTGTCAGGATGTTCCGAATCACGGCTTCCGTGTAGGAATGAAACTAGAAGCGGTAGATCTCATGGAGCCACGCTTAATATGTGTAGCCACAGTAACGCGAATTATTCACCGTCTCTTGAGGATACATTTTGATGGATGGGAAGAAGAGTACGATCAGTGGGTAGACTGCGAGTCCCCTGACCTCTATCCTGTCGGGTGGTGTCAGTTAACTGGATACCAGCTGCAGCCTCCGGCATCACAGTGTAAGTTGGAGTACAGAAAAGGTGTCCTTTTGTAAAACTCAGCAGTTCTAGCTTGTGGTGGTGCACGCCTGTAATGAATGCTAACACTCGGGAGCCTGCAAGTTTGAGGCCAGCCTAGACTACATAGCAATATGCTGTCTCAGAAAAACAAAACAAACACAAAAAATCAATTCTCCAGAGGATTAATCTCGTCTAAGTCATGTGAGTTCACAGGACAAGAATATACCTGTGTCTGATTGGTTCCCATATATAAGGAAACAGCAACAGAATCACGGAATCAGACCATGTGTGTCACGATCCTGTGAACTCACTAGTCAGTTACAGAGTGACTTAGAGAAACAAGTCACCCCAAATTCAACTGTTCTAGTGAGTTTAAAAGCCTAACATGTACACCCCGCAAAAAGTATAGTTTATAGAATATTCATTTTGTGTCCATAAGCCCTTGGTTCAATCCTCAGAACTGCAAAAATAAAAGAGGCTAAAAATGAACTGGTAGCTGGATGTGGAGGTGCACATCTGTAATCCCAGCACTCGGAGGCTGAGGCAGGAGGAGCGTTGCAAGTTGGAGACCAGCCTGGGCTACAAAGTAAGCTCAAGGCCAGCCTGAACTGCATAGTGAGACCTTGTCTCCAAAGGACCAAAAAAAAATTTAAAAATAAATAAAAATGAACTGGTGTACAGTCTGGGCAGTGCTGTTGAATAGTGGAATCTCTGTGCTATTGATGGTCACAGTTTTGCAGAAACAGATACACCCTTATTTTCAAAGTGTCATGTACTTTTATAAACATAGTGGTCTTCATAAAGATAGTTCATCTAAGCTATAACTAGAATTTTCAGAAATTATCTGGGGGCGCTAGGGATGTGGCTCAGTGGTAGGGCTCTTGTCTTGCATGCATAAGGCCCTAGGTTCAATCCGTAGCACCACCAAAAAGAAAAAAGAAATTACCTGGTGCTAATTTTTCCCTTATATTTTTCAGCATCAAGAGAGAGCCAGTCAGCCTCATCAAAACAGAAGAAAAAGGCTAAGTCGCAGCAATACAAAGGACATAAGAAAAGTGGGTCACCGTGTGGTGTTTGCACACATTTTCTAATTGTTAACCAGTTGGGGCCACAGTTCTCTTACACAGAAAGTTACATCCCTCGTGAGAACTGATGATTGTGCAGTCTGTATTATGCTTAAAGGTGCAGTATGCCACAAAAGGCCAAGCTTCTCAGTAGTGAGAGACACTTAATGGACCAGAGAAATGAATACCATAGTATTTAAAGCATACATGGTCAAGAATAGAGCCTAAGAATGATTCTTTAAATATTATGTGAACCTATTAACCGTTAACCCTTTTTAGCCAGGCATGGTGGCACACACCTGTAATCCCAGCACTCTGGAGGCCGAGGCAGGATTGTTATGAGTCTGAGACCAGCCTGGGCTACATAATGAGCTCAAGGCCAGCCTGAATGAACTGCATAGTGAGAGCCTGTCTCAGAAAGACAAAAAAAGTTAACCCTTTTTTAACTTCCTATTTTTTAAAAACGTGTTTGCTTATAATAGACCTGGAGGCCTAATAAACCCAACCTTCTTACAAAGTACAACTCTCTTTATGTAGTCAAAAGAAATCACAGTTGATGACTAACAAAGCAGAAAGTTCTGAATGTGCTTCTATGCCGTATTCTACCTTGCACTGAATTCCTGTTGACATTAATAGCCACAGTGTGATATGCAAAACACTGATGCTTATATTTAATTCTTTTTTGTATTTTTCCCAGCCATAGAAAGCCTCAGGTTTTTCTCTTTGTGAAATTTGTCATGGACTATTTCACGTTAAGATAAATTTATTCAAAGTCTTTTTGTACTTGAATACCTGAGGATTAGTACTGAAAGATTTTTCCAGGTGATTGGTTATGTTTTTAAATAAGTGCTGATCTGTCTCATTAACCAAGAGACTAAAGCAGCATGAAGAACCTAGTGTACTCTCTTTTTGCCCTTCTGGGTACAGGCATTTGTTGAGGATGTTTTAAGTGACCCACTTAATGCTTCGTAGCACCAGGCCTGCACATCACAGACGGGCCTCCTGGGTGAGCCCTTGCCCGCCATGGTGGGCCCTGCAGCCCAGTGCTCACCACTCCTGGGCTTCCCAGGCAAAGCTTTCCAAAGCCACCTGGGGGTCAGCTCCTCACAGAAAAGAACTGAGGGGAGCAGCGCTACACAGGCAGCTGTCAGGGCTTCCCACCTCGTGTGAATAATTAGGAAGCAGTTACCTGGGATTGTAGTGGCCCAGGGTTAACCCTCACAGGTGGGATCTGTGAAGTCAGTTATGGGCTGAAGTGGCTTGTGTTAAGGCACACGCACGCCTGTGATCCCAGCACTCAGGAGGCTGAGGCCAGCCTGGGCTATAAAGTGAGTTAAAGATGAGCCTAAACTGCATAGCAAGGCTCTGTCTCAAAAAACAAAAAAAGGAAAGATGGGACTTTATTCCAATGAGAATGGTTTTAGTTTACTCCGTGGCTTATGCAGAGTACTTCTTCCTAGTTGATGGGCATTGTGTTGCCCATAAGTTCACGTTTTTCTCCGTATAACTCTTATAGGGTTTGTTTCTGGCTTGTGGGGTGTAAATTATTTTGCATTATTGTTGGGGGACAAGGGAACAAGTACATAGTTAATGAAGTAATAATGAAAGTGCCCCCAATTTTAGTGGTATTTACCATGACCAGATTTCTGGATTACCCAGAAAAATGAATTTAGCTGTAGATGTGACATGTGCTGAACTGTGATGTTTTGATAGCTCTTAATATTATGATATCTCTAGCATTTTGGCATGGTTCTACAAACATAAGAAGGAAAAGAAAATACAAGCCCATGGTCCCATATTAGAAATCCCTGGGACCAGTTGAATATGAGAACTGGCAATTTTTGGGGGTTTTGGTTTTGTGTTTTGTTTTGTTTTGTTTTGTTTTGTTTTGGACAGCGCCTTGCTGTGTAGCCCAGGCTGGCCTTGAATGTGTGGTGATCCTCTTGCTGTAGCCTCCTGCATGCTGGGATTCTATTTGTGCAACACCACATGCAGCTACAACCTCAGAAAAGCAATATAGTGGGTGGGCCACTCATTACACAGCACCTCTTGCAGACTGGAGCATTTTCTGATGCATAACTGTAGTACAAAAACTTGCATGGACCGAGCGCCACTCATGCCTATAATCCCTGCTGTTCAGGAGGCTGAGGCAGAAAGGATTGCAAGTTCAAGCCCAGCTTGGCTAACATGTCAAGACACTGTCCAAAACTAAATAGGGACGAGGTCTATGGTGGTAAAGTATACCTAGCATGCACAGAGCTCTGGATTTGATCTCCAGCACTCAAAAAAGAAAAATGATGGGGAGATGAAGTAAAGGTTATAATATACTGCCACATTAGCATGGTTTTGTTACCAAATCTTACAGGAAAACTTTCTGAATATCAGAATTAATGACAAGAAGTGACACTGCTAGAGCGAAGCATGATGGCACACACCTGTAATGCCAGCACTCTGGGAGGCGAGGCACGGTGATTATAAGGTCAAGCCCAGTCTGAGTAGTTCAGCAGTCAGTGAGAGACCTTGTCTCAAGCTGAGTTTGTAGGTCAGTGGGAAGGCCCTGGATTCAGTTCCCAGAGCCAAAAAAAAAAAAAAGGGAAAGAGTGGTAGTGTATTAAGAAGCCACTTTCACTGTGAATGAACTGTGTGCTCCTTATTCTTTTTTATATTACTCAACAGTTTATTAGAAGCTTCTCCCACAAAAGTTGTTGCCCAAATAAAAAACTTGGGGTTTATCAACTGAAGGCACCCATTGTAGACAAGCGTATATGGTAGCAGTAGGGCTACGGAACTTGTGTGAATCTTTGCAGTTTGCTGGTAGATTATCGCGCCCTGGCTCTGCTGTTTGATCTTAGAACTCTTTGGTGTTCTGCTATTTAAAATCTTTGACCAGTTCCTCACTAGTGCTTGCTTGTTAGAGGTGGACAGTTGACTGGTTCCATTGTTCTAACTTACTGGTGACAAGCTGTTCTGCACTGTTGAGTAGTTCTGCATAGAGGATCGTGTGGTAATTCTGGAGCAAGAAAAGCAGCATTAATTTCTGTCCTAAATTTCCCTGCTTTCAGGACTACTGTGAGCTGGAAATTTCTCCTTGCCTTTTTACCTCTTCAGTATATAGCCTGCTTACAGAAGAAGCCTTGACTTCCAGGCCATAGCGCTCCCCCACCCAACTCAGGCATGCCCTTTCATGGCGACTCTGTGAGGCCTAATCCAACTGCTCTTAGCTGGGTCATTGTATCCCATGAAGGAAAACAGCATCATGTCAGTCACAGAGAGGCAGAACTGTCCTGCTTTCAGTCTGAGGGGTGCACTTCATTTGGTGGCTCAGTAGCTGCAAAATTCAGCGTATATTTTTGGTTGGTAAAATTGTATGTGTTCTGCCTGTGTTTGCTCATGAAACTAACTGAAGGGTGTGATAAATTTGTTCCAGAAGAAATTAAGAATTTGCAGGCAATAAGCAATAAACTTTGAATTTTAGCAGTGCTTTTCGGAACAAGCATATCATCCACTAAAGGGGGAGCACATTATATCTCATGTATATTGGAAATGCCTGCAGAGGGGCCTGTCGCCCAGGTCATGTAGTGGGGACTGGCTTCCTCTCCTTGGCTGTCCAGGCCAGCAGTGCAGCTGCCAAGCAGTGGAAACCTCCCCCCGCCCCCTGCAGGGCTCCCAGGCCCAACAGGCCCGGTGGGGAGTGTGGGACAGCCTGGCCTGCAGGAGACCCCAGCTCCGCCGAGGAAAAAGAATCCTCTCTCTCTCTTCCTTTGGTTTTGGTTTTTCACCCCTCCCCAAGCTATTTTCTTGAAATTGGCTACATGTTCTCTACCCTGAGTGCTTTCTTAATTCATTTTGCTTTATTTTGTTTAAGATTCATTTGGGAGTCGGGGCCAGGATTCTCAGACACTGAGAAAGCAGAAGCTCTCCCTGTCACTCTACCCTTTCTCACATGCGCACAAAGGCACATAAGCCCGCGCACACGCACACCCACCATTTCCCACAGCAGCCTTGTGTAGTGGGTTCTGCGGTACCTGGTGCGCCCCAGCCTTCCTTATTATGCAATGCGCTTTTCCTGCCACCCCGCGAGCCAAAGCTCACTTCAGTCTGACTTGATGTTTAGAGAGGAAGATGCCAGTTGGGAAGAAGCCTGTCAGTTTGTCGAGCCTGCCCATGACAGGTGGGGTGCGGAGGAGCTTCTCTGGTGACGAAGAGTTGACTCCTCCTCCATACCGAGCCCTGCCGGCACAGACAGCCCCAGAGGCCTTCCCGCCTCCCAGCACTAGCCGAGAGTTCAGGCCCAGCCTCCAAACAGGTAACGAGTCACCCAGCACCGCAGGTACTGCACAGGGTACAGTGCTGGGCAGGGTGGCGGGAGACAGGGCGCACTCTGCTATGACAGATACTGACTCACTCAGCTTCTTTTCTTTTACTTAAATCCATCCTCACTGGTCCTCGGGAGTCATTTCACTGAGACAGATCAGCAGAGAAGGCATTTATGGAGTTGTGAGGCAATGTGGAGGATTGTAGGGGTCCTACCGTGCCTGGCCAGTGTGTGTCACACCCCTGTGGTGTCTGGAAGCGTTGGTCTGCTAGTGAGAGCCCAGCCTGGGGGCTTTGCTTGTGATGTCCTCAGGTCTCCATCATGCCAAGGACGTGGCTTCGTGGTTTTGGTGGTAACAGTTTCCGTTATCGTAGCTGAATCACCTAGCATAGAAAGGTAGTATCTTTATAACCTTGGTGCTGAATTTGAGCGACTTATTTCTATAATTGGCATACTCATGTATGTAGAGTGATGAACTAGGCAAATGACATTGAATTGGTTGGGCCAGGGCAGTAATTATAAGGAAGAGGCAAAAGGTTTTGCCTTTGTAGTGTTACCGGAGGGGGTCAGAAAAGCTTCACTTTCCTGTGAGTAATTCAGGCCTGGGTCCAGACCATAGTGCTGCCAAGCCAATGCTGGACCTGCCGGGCCTGTCTGCTGCCACATCCTAGCTGCAGGTTTTGAACGAAGGTGTGTTACCTAACCAGCTTTTGCATATTGAAAATCCAGATGGAAGTCAGTGCCTAGCTGTTTCCTACTCTGCTGTTTTCTAATATTTTTGCACCTGACGTTACCGGCCTCTTTGTGGGACCATTTTCAAAGGAAATGTTCTCCAGCTTTTGCATCTGTCACAGTGTGTTGGGTCCCCTCGGGCCTTCCTGCTCTGTTTTTCTGAAGATCACTCTGATGTCTTTATGTCCAGAGGAAGTTCCAGTGTTTATTTTACATGAAAACCTATTGGGATAACAAAGTGACCAGCATTTTAATGGAAAAACTTTCAGGTCTATCTGAAGAGCACTCTAGTTCTGGCTTCTCTGTAGCTTTTTCATGCGTGGCACTTAGGAAATAGTCATCTCTTACCTAGTGAAGTGTGGATGCTGTGAGTTCTGAGTGTGTTTGAAGTTTTATTGGATTTTGGCTGTGTATATTTTGGTTAAACAGATTAATATTGGAAGTTTGTGTCATGTTTTACAAAAGGTTCTGATTCACATAAAACAGAAATGCTGACATTGGCAGAACCGCAAGAACCCACATGGCCTCCCACAGGACTTCCCTCCAGTGTTTGTGGGGACCTCTGTGTGGGTGGGACGAGGTGTGATTGCACTCTGATGAAACCACAGAGGGGCCACATTGCCACCCGAAGCGCCAGTGTGGGTGAGTTAGCTGTTGAGTGTATTGTTAATGGTCTGTGGAGTTGGAGAAGATATCATCTCAGGTTAGTTTATCTCAAATGTTGGAGATTAGTGTCATTAGGTGACTTCCTTTATAGGACAAGCTCAGAACACGCTTTTGTGTGGAAAGTGACATTGCACCGCAGGATCTGTTGTAGTTCATCCATCATTCAGTGAGAAGGGGAAAGGATTGGTGGAAACACACCAAATGTAGGCCTTACCTTAGATTCCATGAAAACACCAAAACTCTGCATTTTTACATTGCACATCTGAGTGATGTTTCACCTTTATCTTCAGTGATTTTTTTAAGCTTACCATTTCCATATTTTGACATGGTTAGAAGCCTAATCCAGGAATGGGTGGTTAGCAGCAAATGCATGTAGCCTCAGGACGTGCCTTAGCAACTCAGCCTCTCTTACAATAAAACATGCTGTTTGAATGGCACATGCTTGGCCGGAGCACAGTGATTCCCATTCATTTAAGCCATCTGCTCATCACGACCAGACATAGCTCAGTCAACCTTTTATTGTGGGTACTGCACCTTTAATGAACGGGGCTGTGTTTCCATGTGTTTGTGGTAGTGGTGGTGGTAAAATGTCCTTAATGCGTAATGCATGCTGGCTAGATTAAAAGAACTATTATACATTTGATACTGTTCACTGTAACTGCCTCGTTACTCATTTTTTTAAAGAAAACTGCACAGTTTTGCATCACCTTGCAGCAGCCTGATTAGTGTTTGTTTTGCTATAATTACATACAGAATATGTTCACCTTTCTGCCTTTGTACTATTAAATTTTTTACTACCAATGCCCAAACAGGGACCACAGTGAGTTGAAAGTGTCTGTTCTCAAGAGATGATTGTAGGGTGAAAGAAGTCAGAGAGATTGTGTTTTGTTTAAAGTAATCTGTAACTAAAATCAGGACATGCGGGCTGGAGAACAGCTCAGTGGTAGAGCACTTGCTAACATACTCAAGGCCCTAGGTTTGATCCCTGGCACCACAGAAACAAAACAGAAAAATCAAGAAAGGCAGCATTTTTCTGTGATTACTATTTGGCTTTGAAAGTTGTAACCTTAATATAATTTTGCATAGTGTTATTACTGTATGAAAAATTTAAATACTTAATGCCCAGAGACATGTGAGTCCTCACGCCCCTCGTCACAGTCTTTTCAGTGTGAAGTTTCCAGTTTATGCTGCATGCAGTCCCCTCGGTGTGCCCCAGGTCCCCCGACTTGCCCAAAGCCTGAGTCCTGGGCATGGTGCATACAATGCTCTTCTCCCCTGCACACACCCAGTGTTTACCTCGTACACTAAGCACATCAATAAGCAATTTTTTTAAAAGGGAGAAATGGGCAAAAAAAGCTGAACGGGGTGGCACATCCCAGTTCAGTCCTTAGCCTTAGGGTCAGGAGGGTCAGTGAGAGTTCGAGGGCAGCCTGGGCTACACAGCCAGACCCTGCCTCAAAAAATAAAGAAAAGATTAACAGTAACACTTGGACCTACACTTGAGAATGGAAAGCTGAAAGTGGACCAGTAACCAGGACTGGAGTTTGTGTGCCTTGTCTAAGATTTTAACAAACAATACCTAACAGACAGAAAGGAAAAGGCTGACCTTTTGTTTGGAGCCCGGTGCCCACAGGGCAAGCCCAGGTAGTGCTAACCCCGGAGACCTCAGGCGATGGCCCTTCCTGTGGCCCTGCTCTGTCTACTTTTCTGAAGTCTGTGTCAAGTCTCTGGCTTCAGAATAGTCATTCACATTTTAAAAGAAAAACAGACTGTTGCTCAGTGGTAGAGCGCTTTGCTGCCACGCAGGAGGTGCTGGTTTCCACCTCCAGCACTGCAAAAGCACTGCCAGCCTTGGAGGGCCCAGGGCCACTCCAGGACATCTCACAGTGGTGCCTTGTGCAGAAGATGCCTCCCTGGTTCTTCAGAGATTGGCAGCTTTACCAACTCAACTGTGACTAGACATAACTTTTTTAAGAAATCCCAACACAAGTTGGTAGCTGTTAAAGTTAGTCCGAGGCCTAGCTGAGGTCATTCCCATTAGAGGCAGGGTCAGCAGAGGCACTGAGTAACCCACTTATGGGGAGTGACAGGTGAAGGGGACGTAGTAAAGGTTCGTACAGCACACAGGAAAATCTCAGTCAAAGTTGGCGGCCCAGCAAAAAAAAAAAATTTTTTTTTTAATTTTCTCAGATACGATCTCACTATGTAGTTGAGGCAAGCCTCAAACTCTAGAGGCTCTTTCTGCCTCTGCCTCCTCTAAATGCTGAGATAACAGGCATATGCCACCACACCCCAGTTTAATTCCTCTTTTTTTTGGTCTTTCTGAGGCAGGGTTTCTCTCTACAGTTCAGGCTGGCCTGGGATTCACTTCACAGCCCAGGCTGTCTTCCTGCACTTGGGTGCTGGGGTTGCAGGCATGCGCCACCATGTCCCACAGCCCCTCTTTCTGTTAATCTTTGCTCATGCAGTAGGAGGAGCCCTCCCAGAGAACCCTGGCCAGCGTGACCCTGGTTTCACCCAGAGACACAAGTCCTTCTAAAGCAGTTTTCCTGCAGAATAAAGACCTGTTGGAACAGGATGCCCTGAAAAGGAGGGCCGCTTTGTATAGGTCAGAAGGGAGCCATCTGGTAGCCCCTAAACCAGTGAGTACTGCTGACAGTGACCTCACTGGGAAAGTTGGCAGTTTTGGCTTTGGAGGGACATTTTTTCCTTCGTTTGTCTGTCTTCTGGTTTGTTCTGGGCCCTTCTGTGTTTCCCAGTGGTACTAGGAGTTGAGTCCGGACTTTGCGTACACTAGATAAGTGCTCTGCCACTAAGCCACATCCCCAGCCCTTGCACTGGTGATTTTCACATTTCCACTGTCAGTAACTTTTTATTTGAACAGAGTTAAGTACCCAAGTTTTTTGTAATTTTAGTCCCAGTATGAGAATTTGTCATTTTTATTTTTATAAATTTACATGTGTATAATTTATATTGCTGATGCTGTTCTTATATAATTTTCAATAGGAGGCCCATGTCCTTGTCTTTTCAGGGAGTCCTTAATATGTGGGCTAGCTGTAGTGCAGTAGCCTAGGGTACTTTCCTAGCACATGGGAGGCCCTGGCTTCTCAGTCCCCACCTGTGCAGAATAAATGAAGGTGCCCTTTGGGAATAATAACATTTCTTAAAGTCATGCTTCCTGTGTTGTTACTTACAACATAGCATTGTGCTCTGAAAGCATGCAAGAATAACATCATTATTTCCATAGGCACTGACATAAAAGTGAATGCTTAATCAAAAGAAAACTTGTAGTTAGCACAGTCACATTAGTGAGCACCACTACCAGTATGGTTCTGGGACACTGTGCAGTGTCCAGTGTGTCTGTACTCCTTCCCAGAGCACCCCTTCATGGTCAGTGTATTTGAAAATTAAGGTGAGGGCTGGGGGCACAGCCCAGTGGCAGAGCCCTTGCCCAGCATGCATGAGGCCCTGGGTTCAGTCTTCAGCACCACAAAAAGAAAAACTTGGATGCCTGTACTTCTGGAGACTGTTTGCGTTTTGTTTTGCAGTACTGGGATTGACCAAACCCCAGGCCTCATGCATTCCCAGTAGCTACCCTTGACCTCCCTCGCAGCTTTCCGGGGTTAACTGTAAGAGTCAGAGCAGACGGGAAGAAGCCTTCCTAACTGTGAAGAAGACGAGGCTCTTGCAGAGGCTTGGTAACACGCGCTGCATCTCTCCCCTCTCTCCCTCACAGTGACCACGCTGCAGCTGAAGGAGGAGCTGCTGGACGGGGAGGACTATCACTTCCTGCAAGGCGCGTCTGACCAGGAAAGCAATGGCTCTGCCAACTTCTACATCAAGCAAGAGCCCTGAGCCGGCTCCAAACCTGAGGGCGGGAGGGGGAGAACTTTACACAGAACTGATTTCTAATCGATCCAGCTATACAGCAGGCTATTCTACTGGACATTTTGCTAAACATAGACAATTTCAGTTCCAGATTTTTCAGGTGGGTGGGGAAACTATTTTAGTCGGGGTGGGGGAAATTTTTCAATTTATAAAGATGGACAATTTTTGTGTTGTATTTGAAGCTTTTGAAAGAATTTTGTAATATTTTCCAAGTTTGGATTTATGTGTATTGTTAACAAGAACTGAAATTCTAACTTTTTTGGTAAGATTAAAGTTTAGGTAGCAGGATTGAAGGAAATGATTTAAGAAGGATATAATTATAAATGCAAATGAACTGTCATAAACATGAACCTTTTTGGTACCTGTTGGGAGACTTTTGGATTTTAGAAGTTAGGCCAGTCACATCTCCAGCTTCCTCTGCCGCACAAATATGCAACCGAGGCCCCGGAGAGGGCCCAGCCCCACACCTGCCGCGGAGGGGCAACGCGCTGCTCCTTGGCATTTGATGGCAGCCCATTTTAAATGTTTGTACAGAAATGTTCTCATTCTGTGAAAATTTATTTGGAGTTCCAGATGAAACTGGAAGAACTCTGGATGCTTTTATATGTTCTCTTCTAAGTCAAAAACGATCAAAATGATCCTAACACTAAAGTGTTAAACTGGAATGGTTGGCAAGATATTCAGGATCTCGATCTCCATGTTGTGGGGTTGGGAAAATGCAATATTGTCCTAATTTTATTTTATTTTCCTTGCTTTCAAAAAAAAAAAAAGCCCCCAGAAAGGATTCCGATCAGTTCTCGGCCACTAACCCCCTTCCCCTTGAGATAGTAACTGGGTATAACCACACCGCAAAACATATGTCGCCAGGAGAATCAAAGTCAGTTACTCAAAGCCAAAAAACTTGCAATTTCAAAATCATTCCAGCTCCACATCTAGCTGTCCTGGATTTGTTAGGAAACTAAATTGAAGGACTTGATTTTCTTAAAATTCCATATATGGAGTATGAATTGTTTTTAATTGTCATCAGAACCAAACAGTAATGATTGATTTGGACCATGCAGACATTCCCTATTTTAAAATTCACATGGCTTCCTTTCAAAACAGGATAAGGGCAAATTGGTGAAAGGCTCGCTCTGTGTCCTCTAGCTGCCCGCCGAGCTGTGACTGAGAGCTCTAGCGTTTACCAGTGAGGTTCATAACTAAACTCTCAGGAATTCACTCATCTGTTGTAGAAGTGCTTCTGGGTCTTAGCCGGCTCCGCAGAGTGCCAACTGTGGCCACCCCCTCCGGAAGTGGGCAGGGCACGCTGGAGACCAATCGCAGTGATTCTCTCCACAGCCCTTCAGCCTATGGAATGCTTTAAACAGTGGAAAGCCCCAGGAGACCATTTTAGGTAAGATTTTTGTTTAAATTTTAAAATGCATAGAACGTTTAAAACCAGCAATTTATTTTCTGAACTATTGCTCTACTTTTGGGAATAATAGCATTGGTAATACGCACAGGTTTACCTCATTCTATGCAAGAGGGGTTAATCACACAAGGTTCGTAGTAGCTACTGGAAGTTGTTGCTTTATAGTGTAAGAATGTGTGGGCCCGAGTGCACGTCACCATTTCTTAACTGACTCTTCGAGGGCAGAAACACAGATCACATCAACGCAAGTTGATTCTCATGTGTCCAATATATGTGAATTCAGCTGTAAAATTACTGGATATTTATCTTAAACAACATTGCTGAGAGGGACCTACTGTAAATGTGACGTCCTCACGCTTCCCAGATCGCAACGCGGAGGTTCCGGCGGAGGGTGCAGCATCTTTATTCTCAGGCTCCACAGGTCATACCGAGCGCGGGCTTCCAGCCGCCGAGTGAGCGCTGTGTGCTGCCCGCACCTTGGGGGCACCGTGGGGCCCTCGCGGGAACCCAGTAAGCCGGGAGGGCTGGGAGTCGAGCCAGCCAGCCATGGTAATTAGCTCTATGAAATGATCCTTTGGAGCCGGGTTCATAAGCTTCCAATGAGACCGCAAAGCCAGGCTCCAAGCAAGCGTGTCGGAGCCACCTGCTCCTGCAGCACGCTCGCCCCAGCCAGGAGCCGGCAGGGTCGGGGAGGCCCGGGCTCCTAGCTGCTCAGCCTAGCCCTGCGGGCACCCGCAGGGGACCTGTCTTAGCCATAACTCCCCCGCGGCCCAGTAGCCCTTCCTCTCCACGGTTCAGGACGTACTGCTGACCTTGAGTCTGTTCCTTGTTACTTGTCTCCCTGTTAGGATTACTTGGGGACTTCGGTAGTTTAAACTCTTTAACCTTTTCCTTGCTGTGTATGAGGACAAAGCTAAAGCTGTTATCAACTTCTTATTCTACGGATACTAACACGGGTTTTCAGTGTTTGTTTGTTTTATTATTTTGCGTGATGTGAATACCCTTCCCCATCAATATTTGTATTATGGTGCTATATATTTGGTAATGATCCTTTAATATTGGGAAGGGATTTTAAAAAATACTGTGATTAAACTGGGTTTCTTCTTTGATTTTCATATTTTAAATAAAGCCACAGTCATTTATACAAAGGATAAGCATCTGTCCCCGGGCAAATCTTTTGAGGACAGAGGTCAAAGTAAACTGCATAAGGTTTTTACATCATTTCTGTATGTATTTGATATATAGATCAGTATCTGTACAAACTTAATCTTTTATTTTCTGGTAACGTGGTCACTGGGAAAGTGTGACACTTTCTCGTGAAGTGTATATAACCGTGAAAACTTCCTTCGGAGGTTTATGTTCCTTTCATTTTTACCAAACTGCAAATTTTCAGCATGGATGTGAAAAGCATTAAAATTATAACTTTGTGTACAAGATGAAAATAATTCACTAAATTTGCCCTTTTCTACACAAAATAAAATGAACGTTAAGCTGTAGTTGAGCCGTTCTCTGTTGTGCTGTGGGGGGAGGTTGGTTCTGTGGGAGCCCCGGTGTGAGGTCAGGCTCCCCACTGGCGCAAGAAGCCAGGAGACTCAGATACATGGTTGATGTGGCACGAAAGGCCCAATCACAAGGTGTATGTGACAGTGCAGTTTCTGCCACTCTGACAAAACAATCCAACTGGGTTTTTTTTTGGTTTGGTTTTTTTTTTTGTGGTACTGGGGATTGAACTCAGGACCCTGCGCTTGCTAGGCAGGCGCTTATTCCACTGAGCTATATCCCCAGCCTCCAACTGTTTTTAAAAGGCGGACTTCAAAAGATAATGCTACAAGTGCATTTTTACTGCTGTGCCAATAAATATGCAAATTTAACCTCAAAAACTGAAAACTTTTTGTGTGTGCTGGCGATTGAACCCAGGGCTTTCAAACCTAGCCATCCCTAGCTCTTTTGCTTGTAAGACAGGGTCTTGCTAAATTGCCCAGGCTGAGCTAAAATTTGTGATTGTCTTGCCTAAGCCTCCCAGAGTAATTACAGGAACACACCATCACACCCGACTTAGAAAGTGAAATCTTTGCCAGGCATGGTGGTGCACGCTTGTAAACCCAGCACTCCGGGAGGCTGAGGAGGAGGGTCACTGTGAGTTGAGAACAGCCTGAGCTCAAGGCTAATCTGAACTGCATAGCGAGACCCTGTCTCAAAAACAAACAAATCTTTTACCAAACACCTGTTCTAACCCAGGAAACAAGCGTATTAAATACTCATCCCAGGACTGAAAAGGACACAGGGTGGCAGAAACACTTGCAGACCAAACTGGCCTGGGCACCAGGTTAACTCCCTGGACTGGTCTCCCTCCCGTTTCTGCAGCCCTTCCTTACAGAAGGAAAGCAAAACAGCATGGCCTTGTCCCCTCGCCCCATCCTCAGCTAGCCCGGCTTTCACCTCCTCACACAGCCATCCGGAGACCAGCACTGTCCAGGAGCAGTTCCTGCCTGGCACCAAGGAAGCACAAGACACTTGGTCCCCGTCCCCAAGCTTTATTGGGAAACGGGCTTAGAGAAAAGGGTGTGCCATCCTCCAAGTTAGCAGTCAGCAGGGCATGGGCAATGGAGCCTCCGCCTCTACTCATAGATCCAGTTGTAAGCGCAGGGCTTGTAGTCGACCAGCTCTTCAGGCTTAAACCACAGGCTGATCTCCTTCTCAGCACTTTTCACTGAGTCGCTGCCATGAATGATGTTCCTGAGGAGAACAGTTACTAGTTACTACACTTTAAAGTGCTGGAGTCACTCAAGGCCGAGACAGGAATATCACAAGCTCAAGGCCAGCCTGGACTACACAAAGGTCCTGTCTCCAAAAAGCAAATGTACTTCATGGGTACAACACAGGACAGTCACACCAGATGTTTGCAGCTAAATCACCACCTGAAGCAACAGACTAATTACATACCCCGAGATTTTTCTGTTTTGGTTTGGTTTGATTATGGTTTTTTGAGAGGGTTTTGCTGTGTAGTCCTGGCTGGCCTGGAACTCACTACCTAGCCCAGGCTGACCTCAAACAGCAATCCTTCTGCCTCAGCCAACCCCAGTGCTGGGATTACAGGAGTATACCATCACACCCAGCAGTATTTTATTTTAAGACCAACTATAACACTATAAATATGCTAGACTTTGTAGTCTGAACTATTCAGGAGGCTGAGGCAGGATGACTGCTTGAGTCCAGGAGCTTGACACCAGTTTAACAAGACCCCAATCTTTTTTTTTAAGACCCCAGTCTTGAAAAAACATTAAAAAGATCCTTAAGAGCTGGGGATGCAGCACAATGGCAGAACATTTACCCAGGCCCTGAATTCAGTCCCCAGTGGTACTGAATAAAAATGGAAGGCAAAAAGGTCCCTTAGTTCAACTGCATTATGCTTCCAACTTTCCCGTCAAAACGTGCTTACACCCCAAGGTTGCCTATGCTGTAAAATATTCCTTCTTAGATTTTGAGAAAGGAGCAAAACCCTAACCAGGATTTCTATTTCATTTCTTACAGCACTGATAGCAGAACTCAACTTTTCTGAGGCAGGGTATCAATAAGTTGCCCAGACTGCCTTTGAACTTGGGATGCTCCTGCCTCACCCTGCCCAGTACCTGGGAATACAGATGTGCACCATCATACCAGGCTTCAAATTTTAAGTAACCTAGGAAAGTAGCTATTGTGACAGGATTACCCAATGATGAACACCACGCACAAGTCCAGGTTTTTCTAATACTGGGGAATGCCCCAGTGACTGCTTTCTGCTCCGTGTAACTGGAGATGTAAAGTCATCAATGCCCCCCGGACTCACCTGCCAACCTGGATGCAGAAGTCACCACGGATGGTGCCCGGCTTGGAGTCGGCAGGGTTGGTCTCACCCAGCATCACGCGGCCCGTCTTCACCACGTTCAGCCCCTCCCAGACCTGGTGGGGGGAGAGGAACCACTGCAGATAGGCTGCTCAGGACCCTTAGGGTCAGACACCCAACTCCACCAACAGCACACGCTGCTCAGTGACACTGCAGACAGGTGACCCCAGCAGAAAGAGGCCAGCATTAAAAAATTACATTCCTAGCAATGCAGTGCACACCTGTAATCCCAGCACTTAGGAGGCTGAAGCAGGAGAATTGCCATGAGTTTGAGACCAGCCTGGGCTACATAGCTCTAGGCCAGCCTGGAATCCATAGTGAGACCCTGCCTCAAAACAAAAAAATCATCCTGAATGTAGGATACAGAGAAGCTGCCCCACCCTGAGTGGAGACTTTCCAATCTACCTCAGACAAACAAGAATGTGGATCACCAGGCATGGTAGCACACACCTGTAATCCCAGCACTCAGGAGGCTGAGGCAGGAGGATCTACAAAGCACTGAGGATAAAGAGGTGAGGTGATTGCTGTCCGAGAAGACAGCAACAGAGCATGCAGGACACGGTAAGAATGTGGAAGAAATGGGAAGAGGGAAGAAAGGTCTTCCCATTACGACTCGATGCCTATTCACTCCCAACAGGGCATAAACGCCGTCCCAAAATGCTGCATCTCTACCACAGGATTAGAGAACTTTGGCTTCATTTATTAGACTAAAATAAAAATCTTTTTTGAGACCTCATGCAGCTCAAACTGGCCTTGAACTCACTATGTACCCCAGGCTGATCATCCTGGCTCAGCCTCCTAAGTACCGGGATTCCAGGGATTGGACACCAGCCTACCACACTTAAACCAATTTTTACTGAGAAAATTTTAAAGTATCTTTTTACATCTCCAGGAAAATGCGATCAGAGTGCCTGTCGAACAGAATATAGTTAGCCTTTCTTGTCGGGTAGTCTGGAGAGTTTTACCTTAACATGCCCTTTTCTCTAGCCTCTGATTCCCTCCCCCTTCTTCCCCGCAGCTCACGGTTAACTGAATAACTAAGCCCCAGCGGGCCTCATTTGTCAGACAATTGAGCAGCAGAGGAAGAGTCTCAGCTAGGAACGGGCCGGCGCTGGGCCACAGGCCGGACAGACTCACCATGGCGACCACGGGCCCCGAGTGCATGTACTGCACCAGGCCGGGGAAGAAGGGGCGCTCCTTCAGGTCGCTGTAGTGCTGCCGCAGGTGCTCCTCCGAGGCCTGCAAGAGGACGCGTGAGGCCCCAGCCCGAGAGGCTCGCTGCGGCCGCACCCCAGCCCCCGCGCGTCGGGCTCGCTCCTCTCCAGCCAGTTCCCGAGGAGGGCGCCGGAAACCCTAGCCCACCTCGGGAGCAGCGCCCTCAGGATGTCTCTGGGTGGCTCGCGGGATCGCGACGAACTGCGGCCTCTTTTAAACCTTTCTCCGCGAGCCGCGAACCTCCGCACGCGAGCCGGCCTGAACCTTCAACACTGACTTATCTAACTTCAAGAGTCGGGGTGCAGGTTGGCGCCCGAAGTTTCAAGCGGGAAATACAGCTGTTCCCGGAGGCCGAAAGAGGGATACCGCTCCCAGTCTCCAGCGCCCGGAGTCCAGACTGAAGCTCCGAGGCCCCAGGCCCCGCGCTGCGCGGCGGCCCGGGTTCGCCCCAGCCCGGCTCAGCCTTCGGGGGCGCCCGACCTCCCGGCCGCGGGGACGGGGACGCGCCCGCGCACGGCCGCAGGGAACAAGGGCGCGACGGGCGCGAGCGCGCGGGGGCCGGGGCGCGGGCGCGTTACCCGCATCATCTTCATGGCCACCAGGCGGAAGCCCTTCTGCTCGAACCGCTTGATGATGTCGCCCACCAGGCCGCGCTGCACGCCGTCGGGCTTGATGGCGATGAAGGTGCGCTCGAGGTTGGCCATGGCCCTGAGGGCGCAGGGAGGCGCGGTCAGGGCGCGCGACCGCGGGGACACAGCCCCGCCGGGGAGACCCGACCCGGGGAGGCCACGTGGACGCCCGACTCGCCGCTACCATCCGCGGGGACACGCGGCCTTCCGACCCGCCCGCGGCCGCCCTACAGAGTCCCCCGGCCCGGAGGGGGCGCTGTAGGGCTCCGGGGCCTGGGAATCGGAGATCAAGGGTTCCGGGAGGGCGCCCGATCCTCACCGGCAAGCGACGGCTGCTGCACGGAGCTGGAGCTGCGCGACGGAGAGGAGACCCACTGGCGACCGACCGTCGCACCCGGGAGCCAGAGGCGGAGGAGGAGCGTGGACGGCCACACCCCAAGGAGGGGACCAGCCGCTCAACCCCGGCACCCAGCCGGGTCCCGCCCAGTGGCCCGCGAATCTCAGGAAGTCGTCTGCGTCCAGCTCCGCCTGCGCCTCTCCCAACCTTCTGCGACTCGGCACTCCGGACCTTGCTGCGGGACTTGAGACCTTTTCCCTGGATCTGCGCCATCCGCCTCCCCGTCCGCCCCGGTGCCCCGCGTCCTTGTTTCCAGCCTCGAGACTCGGCCCCCCACCCCGGCCGCCTGAGCGCTGAGCAAGTCCGGACCGTCCCCGTCCATACTGGCGGCCTCCCCGGGTCTCGATCCCTCCATCCCGCCCGAGCATGTCTCGGCCACCTGCTCCTGTCTGTGCCCCCGACCTCAGGACGGCCTGGAACTCGTCAGCAAGGGAAGCTGCTGGCTCCTGGCCATCTCCCGCCTGTGCGCACCCCGCGACGGAGATCCCCTGCTGCCACCAGTTCCACCGAGACGCACCCGGGGCAAGACTAGATTCTCGCAGAACTTAGGCCAGGCACTTGAAGTATGTTCCTACCTCCTGGCTGCCTAACAGAGCCCGGCGCTTCAGGGCCCCACCCCCTACTCGTGTCCCTATGTCCGGGGTGACCTGGCTGCTCTGTAACCCAGCCAGCAGCAAATTTTTCCCAGCAAGTTCAAGCGCGTACTGGGGCCGGGAACCTGCCCGGCTTGGATAAAGGTGCGGAAGTTGCTGCCCACAGCACTGCGATTCCGCACAGGCCTGGAATCCCAGCAGCCTGGGAGGCCGAGGCGGGAGGACTCCCAAGTTGGAGCCCAGACAGAGCTACTTAACAACTTAGCAAGGCCCTGTCTCGAAATAAAGAGCTCAGTGTGAAGGCCCCGAGTTCACTCCCCACTATTGAAAACGAAGAGCGCCTATCAGGAGCCAAAATAAAACTCTCCAGTAATCCCATCCCTGCCCCACCCGGGCGGGCCCTCTCCATCTTTCAAGGCAAGCCCGCCCAGGTTCCCTTCACTTTCAAGGCAAGCCCGCCCGGGTTCCCTTCACGGGCAGGTGCTGCTTCTGCACTCTGGCAGTGCTCAGGGTTCCGGCCCGGGTCCAGCACCTCTCACCTATAAGCGGCACAGCACCCGCCACCTGCCCTCCGCAGGGCTCAGTGCCCTGTCACTCTGGCTCGGATCACCCGCAACCAGGCAAGCAGCCGAGAGCAGGAACTGCTGCCCGTCAGCTTCCAGAGCGTCTAGTTCAGAGCATCAACCCAGGGCACAGGGCCTACCCTCAGTCTGAAGCATGGAGTTTTGGGTTTATTGGAGAGGTAGTGGTGGGATTTTTTTATTGTTTGGCTTTTCAAGATAGGATCTCGCTGTGCAGTTCAGGATGGCCTTGGCCTCACCATGTAACTCAGGCTGGCCTCAGTAATCATCCTGCCTGAGCCTCCCAGTGCTGGGATTACAAGCGTGGGCACCCCCTTTTCTCCACGTGGAACTCCTAGGCACAAGGTTCTACCCAGCCCATGGTCTCCTAGACAACATCTTTTTCCAGCTTCCCATTAGCTCCATACAGCCATGTGACTCCACCCTGGCTCACAGGAGGGGAGGTGAAGGTTTTCAAATCTGCTTTTTGTTTTCTGTAGGGGTTTTTGTTGTTTTGTTTTGGTTTTTTGTTTTTGGCTTTCTGAGGCAGGGTCTTGCTATGTGGACCAGGCTGGCCTTGAGCCCAGTGGGACCCAGGCCAGGCTTGAACCCATCTCCACCATGGCCAGCACCTACTGACTGACCAGCCTGGGTTTAAACAAGTAAGTAAACTTGTATCTTGTCTCTTTTAAAGCAACCAGATCAAATCAATGCCCTTTGCCAGGCATGGTAGCACACACCTTTAATACCAGCACTCAAGAGAGAGGCTGAGACAGGAAGACTGCTGTTCTAGGCCAGCCTGCGCTCCAGTGGGAACTGCACAGAGACCGTGTCTCGAAACAAAACAAAAATCAGATCAATGTCCTAACAAATCAAAGCTACTCTCATCTGCAGTGGTTTCTCCCACTCCCAGCAGAGGCCACCAGAAGGGCCGAGCCTGCTGTCCGCTGGCTTTCCCCACCCTGGGAGCAGTTACACCTTCCCACGCTGTCCCTTCCCAGGGACTTCTCAGGAAAAGGGGGGAAGGCACACGCGGGCTCACAGGCCTGCCATGCCAGCACTCGGGACGCTGAGGCAGGAGGGTGGCTACCCTGCCTCAAGGACGGTCTGAACTACATAAATCCTGTCTCAAAAAAAACAAGGAAAAAGAAACAAACAAAAAGATGGCTATCTTTCATTTCAGATGAATCCTCTACACTGGGTAGGGTCCTGACAACCTGGCAGATCCCCCATAGCGTCTGCTGCGGGCTCAGTGCCGGGAGGATAGGACACGGGTGGAAAGAGAGGCTGCGTGACCGACTCAGCTGCCCCATGCTGGGGTGACAGCTTTGGGAAGCAATACTGGAGGGGTCGGTGCGCACAAGCTCAGTTGCTCTCGGTGTGACAGGGATGTTCTGCACCGGCCGGTTCTGCTAGTCTGGTCACTGCCGTGGACAGGCACCGGCCACTGCCGCCTGGGCTGCGGTCACTCCATCACTCGTAGACCCAGTCGTGGGTGCAGCTCGTGTACTCCACTAGCTCCTCCCGCGGGAACCACAGCGCAATCTCCTTCTCTGCACTCTCTACCGAGTCGCTGCCATGGATGATGTTCCTGGAGGGGTCAGAAAGGGTGGAGGCGTTGGGTACCCGGCCCAGCTGCCTGTGATGGTTGCAGTCACTACGGCCTGCACACACAGACCCCCAAAGTAATTCAAGTAACCATCACAATGGTCCTAGGCAGGGAGGATTTGGCCACATTAATGAGACCAGAAGAAGGAAACACAGAAGCCCACTGTGCTGCCCTTGACGGGACCCAGCAACCAGCGCACACTAAATGAGCAAGTGGAGAAAGTGCACCGTGGTCAGTGGAGAGAGACCCCCACCAGCCCTCCCGAAACAGTGTCCCAGAGGGCACAGCCACAGGAAGACCCTGCCCAGGCCCTAAGCTCTCCACAGAGGCACAGGACAGTGATAAAGACCCCCTCAGAAAGCCCAAAGCCACCACCAGCCACAGAGCTAGGAAGACAAGGCGCTTGGTTCTCAAATTTTTCTGCCTCTGATGTCAAGTTTTCCAGCCCTGTGCAAAACCAATTCATTTTTCTTTGAGATAGGGTCTCACTATGCAGTTCAGGCAGGCTGGCCTTAAACCCGCTTATGTAGCCCAGGCCGGCCTGGAACTCACTGCAATCCTCCTGCCTCAGCCTCTCAAGTGTTGGGATTACAGGCATGCACCACCACACCCAGCTACAAACCCAAATTCTTGTGGCAATGAATGGGCTTTGGGACAGGGGAGCAGCCCCCACACCTACCTGCCGATCTGGATGCAGAAGTCCCCGCGGATGGTGCCTGGCTTGGAGTCGGCAGGATTGGTCTCGCCCAGCATCACTCGGCCCGTCTTCACCACGTTCAGCCCCTCCCAGACCTGGTGGGGGACACAGCAAGGAGAGAAGCCCTAGGCGGACACCCTGGCCACTGTGCACCCACAAACGGGGAAATAAAAAGCTCCACGGACCTGCCTTCCAGCTCCAGCTCAGCCTGCGTCCTAAGCTCGCTGCATCGCAGCACCTCCTCACCCGCCACACCACAGCCCCTCAGCCTTCCTCCTGCACCTCACCTTCTCAGCACCTGGCCCCGTTCCCGCCTCCTCTCTCTCTCTCCGCCCCTTGTCATCTTGTCATTCAGCCCTAGCGTGGAAAGTCACACCTCAAGACCGGCTAATCTTAAGTCACCGTGGGTGTCACAACCCTGCTCATGTTTCTTCAGACCACTGACCCTCAGGGACGCGTGTTCACTGTCAGCCTCGCCCTCTTCCGAGCAGTACAGGGGAGAGCTGGGGCTGCAGCTACGGGGCAGAGCTCTTGCCTAGCGCGTGTGAAGGCCTGGATTCAGTCCCCAGGACTAAGGGAAAGAAACGTTTGGGCCAGAGATATAGCTCAGTGGTGAAGCGCTCGCCTAGCATAGCTGGGGTCCTGGGGTCCACACCCAGCACCAGAAAACAAATTGTTTTTCTGAGATATGGTCTTGCTACATAGTCCAGGTCTGGCTTCAAAGTCCCTAAGGAGCCTACACTGGCTTTCAATCTGCAGTCCCCCTGCCTCGGGTTCCCTCAATACAGGGATGACGGGCTCCAGTGGGCCCTTCCCTGGCTCGTAGGGCTGTCCTGTCCTGAATGTGTGACACTATCAATGCCTCTCCTCTGCAGCAGTCAGGAACCAGCATCCGAGGGGAACCCCAGCCCTCACGCCTCCCTCTTCCCACAGCAGCCCATGTGCACTCACCATGGCAACCACGGGCCCCGAGTGCATGTACTGCACCAGGCCGGGGAAGAAGGGGCGCTCCTTCAGGTCGCTGTAGTGCTCCTTGAGCAGGTCCTCCGAGGCCTGTTCCACGGGACGGAGAATGAGACCCAGGCACCCGAGCTTCCCCCACCCATCCTGCCATCTATTTTTATTTTGGTTCTGTGACACAGGGTATCGCTCTACAGTCCAGGCTGGCCTCAAATTCACACTGACCCTCCTGCCTTAGCCTCCCAAGTGCTGGGATCAGGGGCACCAAAACCACACCCAGCACACCTGGTTATTTCCACGGTGTGCCCTCAGTCCCCTCGTGTGCTCTAACCAGCAGATCCCTTCCCTGTGCAGCGAGTGCAGCAGTGACAGGGCCTCTGAGTGCCTCTGCAGTTCTGGGCCAGCTCCCCTCGTGGGCTTGCATAAGCAGAGGGAAATACCATCAGGGTTGGATGCAACGCCTCATGTTTTGACAGGAAAAACCCAACTACCTCTCTCACGGGAAGACACAGTTCCAAGACTCTGCCAAGTCTCCATTCAGCTTGCTTTTGGAGGGACGAGGGGCTTTTTTGTTTTGGGGGTTAGAGGCAGAGTCCCACTGGATAGCCCAGGCTGACTTCCTCTTGCCTCAGCCTGGCCAGTGCTGGGGTCACAGGGGTCACCTGGCAAGTCTCCCCTTTGTGCGTAGGAAGGGCCCAGGGAGGGGCAGGTGCCAGCTGCAGTGACTGGGTGGTTGTGCAGTGTCACTCTGTCAAGTGGGGCCCAACCAACACAGCATTCAGTAGCAAACTGCCCAGGACACCCCTCCTGGGGATCCATCACATTCACACCGGAGGTGACTGTGACTGCACAGCCATGTGTAAGCCACCCAAAGTTCTTCCCATGAAGCCATGAATCCTGCAGTCTCCCAGCAGGGATGCTCCACAGGACGTGTCGAGTCAGCCAGTGAGCACAGCACCCACTCAGCTGCAGCCCCACCTGGCTCTGCTCTCCTGGCTGCAGCAGCCCCGCTGGCTGGGGTCTGGCAGGGTGTCCAAGTCCCCAGCCCTGCAATGCTGTGCCACGGAGCCTACTGTACCCTTTGGGGACACAGAGACGCAAAGATCAGTTGCCTTGAACACAGCCAGCCAATCTCCCTTTCAGCTGTTGTTGGTCCTCCCTCCCCAGAGTGCCCTGGCTGTGCTGGGGGACTTGGGACCCAGCCCTACCCACAGGGAGGGCTTGCTAAGCACATCTCAAAGCACAACCATCTCAAAGCACAACCTAGGGGCCCTGTTATGGCTGATACATTGTGTTGAGTCTAAAAGCTTAACTGTGAAAAAAAATAGAAGTTTAACTACTGCCAGGCATGGTGGCACACGCCTGTAATCCCAGCACTCGGGAGGCAGGAGGATCATGGCGAGTTCGAGACCAGCCTGGGCTCCAAAGGGAGCTCAAGGACAGACCGAACGGCATAGCAAGAATCTGTCTCAAAAAGGCCACAATAAACAAACAAAAGCTTAACTAAGTGACTCAGCAGTTCTACATCCTGGGGCATAGAGGGTAGAGGACGCGCCCTTCCCACTCTAGGATTTATTGTGTCAACTTGAAAAGTTTGGAAGGTTAACTTATTGACTCAGCAGGGAACCAGGGTGCTTACTTTGCATTCATCCTGAGGGGCCAGGGAATACAGTTCAGTGCAGTAAGTGCCTGCCTGGCAAGCAAAAGGTCCTGAGTTCAATCCCCAATACCGCAAAAATAAAAAGATAAATAAATGTATTCATCCTGAGCCTGTGCAAGAGGAGGGCATGGAGGCCATGTGGGTATAGAGGATCACGACCCCCCCCAGGGTGGTAGGCTGCATGCCATAAAGGGTAAATGAAAAAGGACGGCTCGCTGGTTCTTCAAAGTAGCTTCAGTCTTCACCTTCAGCTTGGTCGTCTCCTGGCTTCTGCTGCAGAATGCTCGGCCTCTGTCAGGGCTCTTCAGCCTTCTCGTGCTGGCTCTCCAGCCTTCGTCGTAGATTCTTCAGCATTCCGTTGCAGACCCAGGGGACTCCCAGTATAGGCTCGCACAGAAACTGCAGTGAGCCCCAGGCCTCGGACTGGGCTCTTCAATCTCCAGCGTGCAGACACCCTCTGCACACTTCCTCATCCAACTCTGGCTGACCACTGTAAACCAAACTTGCCATTTTTTGTGTATTTGTTTATCTTGTGTTATATCTGTTTCCCTAGTAAACCCTGACTAATACACTGTCCCTTCTTGTTTTAATTTTCTCATTAGTATATGAGTGCAATACATAATAACTACATTCATCTTGAGAAACTGGCAGAAAATACCTCACATCTTTGTCACTGTTACTTTCCTTCTCCACAACTTTGCCTCCCCATTCCCCATCATCTCTATTTTCTTTTTTATTTATTTTATTTTTTTTTTTAAGACAATCTCACTACGAAGTTCAGGCTGGCCTTGAACTCACTAAGTAGCGAAGGCTGACATGGAACTTGTGGAGATCCTCCTGCCTCAGCCTCCCCAATGCTGGGATCACAGCCATGAGCCACCACACTGTGGGGTGCATAACCTCAAGCATTCCCTTGTCTGCATCTCCTTGGCAACTTTTAGAGTCACGGATGACTCCCCACCTTGACCAAACCCATTTCCTTGACAGGAAAGTCGGCGTAGAGGAAAAGACTTCTGCACTTTGGGGCTGAAGACAGCAAAACCCCAAGTACTCTTCCTTCTGCCTCCATGCACTTTGCTCACCCTCCATGCCTCCAACAAGTGCAAGAGTGAGTTCCTGTCAGGGCTGCCTTAAAGGCTGGAAGAGAAACCCTGCACCCAGCAGGTCGGAGAGGCCTAAGCAACAATGTGCCCCTTTTACTCCACTTTCCAAATGGAAGTAGCACACAAACCCACTATTTGTCCAACGCCTGCCCGGCCCATCAGCCCAGCTCAGCATTAACCACCACTTTTTTGTTTGTTTGTTTGTTTGTTTGTTGTGAGCTTTTTTGGTACCAGGAATCAAACTCACAACCTCACACATGCCAGGCAGATGCTGTGCCACTGAGCTATATCCCTGACCCAAGTGTTTTGCTTTCCTGGGGTGGTCTCTCTTAGGTACCGCAAACATGTACTAGCAGACATAAAAGTGAAAAAACAGGAACAAAGGTGAACGCAGTCAACTCCATTTACTAACACATCACACAGGAAATAAATTGCAAATTATTTATTTACGGGGGGGGGGGCTTGAGATAGGGTCTCGCTATGTAGTTCAGGCTGGATTTAATCTATCAAGCCCAAGGTTGCCCTCGAACTTGCAGCGATTCTCCTGCCTCAGCCTCTGAGTGCTGAGATTATCAACATGTGCCACCACGCCTGACATAATTTACAAATTAAACTAAATTTAAAGTGCAGCCCAGTAAATGTAATCATTCTCTACTGCAAACATACTAATAAATTTTCTAATTTTTTTTTTTTTTTTGAGACAGGGTCTCACTATATAGTTCAGGCTGGCCTTGAACTCCACATTTAGCCCAAGTGGGCCTCAAACTGGTGGCGATCCTCCTGCCTCTGCCTTCCAAGTGCTGGGGTTATAGGTGTATTTTGCTGTGCCACCTCACCCAGCGAAAACAATTTTTTTAAATAAACACATTGCAGTACAAAGGGCTAAAGCTGATCCTCTTAAAGGGAAAAAAATATCACTCCCTCCCCAGTTTATTTGACTTAAAAATCTGAATGACCATCTCTTGGGGTTTTTTTCCCCTTCTTTGAATTCGTTTGAAGAAGGTTCCAGCCATCCAATCCTTTGCATTTATTGAAATGTTGCCACGCAGGTGTCTTGCAGATGTGCCCAGAGAGCTGTCCCAAAAGCAAAACCACAGACCCCACACGCACAAAGTCCCAAGGAGGCCTGATGTATGCTGGACAACTGATAATGCAAAGATTTCCCTGCTGCAAAACCACCTGGCTCACAAGGCAGGCAGGGTTCCAAGATCAGGAGCTCTCAGGCTCCCGGAGCTGAGGCCGAGACCGCAGTGCTGCAATAACAGGCGAGCTCTACACAGCTGAGAGAAAAGACCACTTGTGAGAGCCCAGAGAATTAAGCTAAAATGCTAGGTGACACAGAACAGTCTAAAAGGGAGGAGAAGGGGCACACGTGGGCTTTAACCTACAGTCATCATCTATACTACGAAGGAATCGCAGCTGAGAGCCAAGCTCACTTACCTGCACAAGCTTCAAAGCAACAAGGCGGAATCCCTTCTGCTCAAAGCGTTTGATGATGTCCCCTACAAGTCCTCGCTGGACACCATCAGGCTTGATGGCAATGAAGGTCCGCTCGCTGTTGGCCATGGTCCTGGGGATGGGAAGGGGGCATGAAAACAGCATGGGATTCCTGCCTGCACCATGATCCTTCCCAAGCGGATTACTCCATAAAGCTGGTTTTGAGCTGCTATGCCTACTGCAAATCTCTTTCCTAAAACCCAACTCCTCCCAGTCATCTCCTATAGCAAATAATACCCTGCGGTGGGGAAGCGTCCAAAAGCAGAGACTTAATTCCTATTCCACTTGATGTAGTGAGCGTCCATTAAGCATCTACTGTTCGCCCCATACCGTCACAAAAGGAGATTCAGAAAATAAGAGACCATCTTTCTCAGCAATTAACCCAGCCAAGCTGGCGAACACTGACTGTACCGATGTGGAAATGAGATAGGTACACGATGGTATGAAACACAGCTTGACTTACTGTCACACCATGATAACAGAACTGGAAGGCGTTTTAGAGGCTATGTCAGGACGACCCCTTTCATTGTGCCAACAGGAACCAGGCCCAGAGCACGCCCCTGGAGGCCAAAGTGCAGATTTCCCAACCATATCCTATTTAGGCTACACCTCAAGATGTAATAAATAGCATAAAAAGCCACGGTCAGGGCACTGCAGCCATCACCAGTAAGAGCGCATCTCACGGGGTAGAAGAACTCGGATGGCATCCACCGGGCCTTCCTTTTGCAAAGGATCGGCCCCCACTGGTCTCACTGCAGCAGAGGCGGCCTCCCCGTGAAAGATAATCCCTCAGGGGCAGCAGCACCTCAGGCCCTTCCTTTTGAACTCGACTCCCCCTCTTCAGATAGCACTGAATTAACAGCGCGATGCAATTTTCTCCCCGCCGGCAGTGCCCGCACACCGGCCTGCTAGATCCCCGGACCTGTCGCGGACACCTAGCCACAGGGCCTCGCCTCCAACCAGGGGGAGGCTGCGTGATTGCCACTCCACTCTTCCAAGTAAAAGAGACAACGCCCAGAGACAGCCTGGGGCAAGCCCGCATTCCCAGAGCAAGACGGGGCAGAAGTGCCAGGAACGGTCCCTATCGATGCCCTCCACGCCGATCCCTGGCACCTCAGCCCTCATTCATTCTCCACGCACCCGGAGCGGCGGTGCTCGGTCCAGCGGCGCCCTGTAAGGAGAAGCAAGCGCAGCCCCGCCGGGCTCCGCCGACAGCGACGGCGGGACAAAGGCGAGCACGTGGCGCGTGACAGCTCGGGGTCCGAAGACGCCCCCCGTCCTCTCCACCCTCCCACCCCGGCCACCTCTCGGAGCGAAACGCACCTCCTCACCTCCCCTTCCCACTTGCTGAACCCTACTCTCTTTTTCTTTTCTCCTCACGACCCCGACCCCTCCTTACCCCTCCAGCTGCCTGGGCTTTAAACTCCGGCTGCAGCTGCCGGCACCGGAAACCCGACGCGCCCCACGTGCTTCCCGGGGTCTGCACCCTCGGAACACTTCTGCGCAGCTCCGCGGTAGGCGAGCCTTTTTCACAGAACACCGCTCACCCACAAGTCCTCTTGTGAGTGGGACCGGGTTCTGCAAAGCAACCTTCCGGTGCTTAACTTCCGGCGCTAATATTTACACGCTTGCGTCTGGCCACCATTTTTTTTTTCTACCCTTAAAGGCCCTGACTCACTTCCTCCGTTCGCGAACGCGTTTCCCGAGAGATGGCGCTCACGGGTTGCGTAAAGTTGGAACAAGCGCCTAACCTAGAAATAAGACTTGTAAGTCTCCACTTAGTTTTTTGGTTCCATTCTGCCAGTCAAGCAGTAAGTGATGCACTGAGTGTCTCTGTGTTTGTACCAGGCATTACTGAAGACCCTGGGGGCGAGGAAGCGTGCTTGCTTGGAGCTGCCGGCTGCGGAGAGGGTGCGGGCGAGCAGCAGGCGAGTGCGCTAAAGAACACAGAATTCGCCGTTACCTAAGCGCCAGGAGCAGACATGGGGGAGATGAGGAGCGTAGGGAGCTCTCTGAGGAAGTGAGGGGAAAGCGTGGTGGTTATCAGGAAGCTGAGACACTGGGAGAAAATACGGCTGGAGCTAGGCGTGGTGATGCACGCCGGCAATCCCAGCACTTGGGAGGCTGAGGCAGGAGGATCTCAAATTCCAGTGGATCTCCACTTAAGGAGACATTGTCCCTCCTTTTAAAAAGAGCCAGCGAATATACAAATGACAAACACAAAAACATGTTCAACTTCATTAGCCATTAGAGAAATGCCAAGTAGAACCACAATGAGATTGTACTACACACTTATCAGAATGCTAAATTACAAATTCTTGGTGGCGCCGGTAGTCCTAGCACTCAGAAGACTGAGCATGAGAATCACCTACAGTTTGAGGCCAGCTTGGACTACATAGTGAGACCCTGTCTCCAAACAAAAGTACCAAATGCTGTTTATGAAGTAAACTGGATCCACATTACTGTGGGAGGCTAAAGTTATACACCCACTCTGAAAAAGTTTTGACAGTTTCTTGCAAAAGTAAACATGTGCTTCCCATGTGACTCAGCAGAAGTACCGTTGGATGTTTATCCCAAAGAAATGAAAAATTCTGTTTACTTGAAAACCTATGCTTAAATGTTCATGGCAGCTATAGCGTAATAGCCAAAGCCTAGGAACAACACAAACGTCTCATATCAAATGAACACTGAAATAAACATTCCTGCCATAGAACATTACTCAGCAGTAAAAGAACACCAACTGACACATGTGGCTCCATGGAGAGATTTCAGAGGAAGTATGCTGATTGAAAAAAGCCACGTGGGCATGGTGACACCCGCCTGTAATCCCAGCACCAGGAGGCTGAGGCAGGAGGATTGCTACAAGTTCGAGACCAGCCTGGGCTACAAAGTGAGCCCAATGCCAGCCTGAACTGCATTAGCAAGACCCTGTCTCCAAAAAAAAAGACAAGAAAAAAGCCACTACTTGTGCCTGTAGTACCAACTACTCAGGAGGCTGAGGGAGTAGGACTGCATGAGAACAGGAGTTCAAGCCCAGCCTGGCAACATAGGGAGACCTTGTGTAAAACAACAACAACCCCAAAAACACATTTTCACAAGGTTATAGTCTGTATTATTTGGTATATAATGTGCTTGTGCATTGCTGAGGATGAACTCCAGGGCTTCACCCATGCTGAATGTGTACTCTACCACTGAGCTCCACCTCTTCTGGCCCGTAGGTAACATTCTTTTGTTTTTTAAGACTGCATAGTAGATCATGTAGTTCAGGCTGGCCTTGAGCTCACTGTGTGGCCTAGGATGGCCTCACCATCCTCCTACCTCAGCCTCTTGAGTGGTGGAATACAAGTGTACGCTACCATGCCCAGCTACATAATGTTGTTGAAATAAAATCCTAGAGCTAGAGATCGGACTAGTGGTTTCTGGAAGTTACAAGGCAAGTGCTTATGCCACTGAGCTGTATCCCCGGCCCTCTGGGAGTTACAGACAGGGGAGGGGACCTGCATGCATCCATAAATTGGTGACACAGAGGCAAGGGAGTCTTGTGACAACGGTTCTGTATCTTGACTGGAGTAACAATTACATGACGGCATACAGAGATAAAGTTGTGGTGGCACACACCTATAATCCTAACTACTCCAAAGGCTGAGGCAGGAGGATCTAAAGTTCCAAACCAGCCAGGTGTGGTAGTGCGTGCCTATAATTCCAGTGCAGTACAGTTCAACTGTTACTCAGGAAGCTGAGGCAAGAGGATTGCTATAAATTCAGGGCCAGGCTGTGGAGAAGGGCATTCTTTAGGTTATCTTTCAGTGTATTACCTATTTGGGACTTAGGGCCTGACCAAGCCATATGATTGATTCTGGAGGAAGTCTAGCAAAGGCATTAGGGTAAAAGGAAATGCTAGCAGGACCTGTGTCCCTGTGGAAAGCCACTGGGACAGCACTAGATGCCTCACTGAGATACGCCCGAAGGAATGATAACATGATGGCTAAGTCGAGTCTCATCCCTGTGACCATTGAGTTGTGTTGTCCTCCCAACCCTGGTCATTATCCCTCCCATTTGCCGTGTTGCTGCTTTGTGTCTGTATCCCCATAAGAGGTTAAGGAGGACGGTAATCAAGGCCTTAGTCTGAGAACCTGCAGCCCAGATCCCATAACTGTCTCTCTCCTGTTTTCCTTTTCATCCTCGGGCACCTCATTCTCGGGACCAGTCACCCCAGACAGAAACTGGCTATACGTTGACACCAGCCTAGTCTACACAGTGAGTTCAAAGTGAGACCCTGTCTCAAACAAAACAAAACAAAACAAAGAGAAAAGAAAGTTCCAACATAGGCAATTTAGTTAAACCCTGTCTCAAAATAATTTTTTTAAAGTGCTAGAGGGATGGCCAGGAGTGATGGTGCACGCCTGTAATCCCAGCACTCAGGAGGCTGAGACAGGAGGGTTGCTGCAAGTTTGAGGCCAGCCTGAGAGTGAGGCCGTACAGAGTGAATTCAGGCACATCCTGAACTACATAGTGAAACTCTGTCTCAAAAGGAAAAACAAAGTGATACAGGGAGGATATAGGACCACCAAATAATCCAAATAATATAAAGGGAATACGAATTTCCAACCCACTACCCCAGTTTGTGTTCTCTAAAATCAAAGAATGAATTGAATTTCCAACCCACTACCCCAGTTTGTGTTCTCTAAAATCAAAGAATGAATTCTAGGAGCAATGGAGGTTAACAGCAGGAAATATTTATTGTGGGAAAGAAAGCTGTATTTACGCAGGTGAAACAAAGCTTCTGCTTAAGAGAAGCACAAGGAGTCTCGGGTGGGTTGCCAAGGAGCTCAAGTCTCAAGGGAGTTTTATAGGGCAAAACCACAAGGTGAGGTGGGTCTAAGGTGGGAAAAACTATAGTCAGCTAATAAGATTACAAGTATAATAGCTCAGTGGAATAAGCGCTATAGCTCAGTGGAATAAGCGCTTGCCTAGCAAGCGCAGGGTCCTGAGTTCGATCCCCAGTACCGCAAAAAAAAAAAAAAAAACGGAAAACAAGTATAGTTGCTTAGGTAACATTGATCCAGTGGGATATCATAAGGTGGGCATGAGGTGGGACAGAACTATGATGAACCAATGAAATTATGAGTATAGCACTTAGGCAATACTGATTAAATGGGGATCAAATGGGCAAGCAAGTAATAGAACAAGCACACATGGAACAAGCAGGGACTTTTTCTGAAAGGGAGCTTTCCATCCCCTGCTCAAGGCAATTGCTACCTATTTAGAATATTAGTCACTACTGAGGACCAGCTTGACTCTGTACAGAATAAGCAATAATTAATATTAATGAATTGGCACAAAAATAAATTGAGAGTCTGTCCCAGGGCTACATGACTTGTGGCAAGACCCCCCTCCCTGGTTTAAGGATAGATTAATCTTTAAGCCAGTGGCCAGAGCTGAGACTAGCAAACAGTCTATGAAGTTCTGGCACCTCAAAGCAAGATAACAAAGCAAATTGAGGACTAGACTCACGCAAATTCCAGATAGCTCAGTAGTCACAGTGAGCAGACAGACAGATTACCAGTTAACCCTGACCTGTTCCTGTGTACTTTTCCAAAGATACATTGCTCCGCAATTCTTAAGCCGTGGCCATGTCAGTAGTTCACCTCCACTACTTCCTGCAGCCCACCAGCACACCCCCTAATCTTGCTGTACACCTAATAGAGACCCAGGACACCAGTGCTTCATGGTGTCATGGCCTCATGCCCTAGCCTGTCATTGGGCTTTGGCCATCTTGGTGCCCATATAACTAAAATACATGTTTTATCTATGCTTTATTTGTCACACCTCTGAGCAGCAGATTGGTGGTCCCGGACCAAGGCCCCAGTAAATCACTGCTGGTCATCCTTAGGAGAACTGTGTAGGTGCAGTCACTGTATCTTTTGTCTTAAGGTCTGACCTTTAACAAATGCACCTCCACCCACGGGTATAACATATTTGTACTGACTCATTTTGAGGGCCTAGCCCTGTCTGACTGACTACAATACTTCACACTAACTCAGCTGTCTATAATAAAAGGACTGGGGACATAACTGTATAATGCTTACCTAACATAGCCATGGGTTCAATCCCTAGTACCCACCAAAAACCACATGAAACTTAATATACAGTATGAGTCAGTACATGTAAAACTGTGACATCAATACCATGACTGGCCAGAGGAGGTGTCTTCAAGTATTTCTTAGCAGTTCAGGTCCACTGTACCAACACTTCTCAAACCCTCACGAAAACCACCTGGAGATTTGTTAAATGCAGGTTTTGATTAAGTCTGCCATGGAGACTACAAATCTGACAGGTCTAGTACTATTGGCTGGCAGATTCCGCAAGGTTGTGCTCTAGAGCAAAGTCCTTTCAGATTAATTTTTTAGGTCTTATTCTTTAGGAGAGGGAGTGTCCTGCTAGGCAGAAGCTAAGGAGGGAGACTGCTACTAGGAAATAAAAGGTCCCCTCTTCCTGAAAGCCATCCTAATTATGGGATCCCAGCCTCACCTTCACTTCCCATGCCTACACTGCTGACCAGGCTTCCACAGGCAAATGTTTCTACAGTACAAATCAGCAAACTGTAAGAGGTCTCCTGGTACACTTCTAAGGTTTATCCATAAGACCAAAGATTGAAAGTATTTTCAGATGATGGAGTAGTAAACAGAAGAGAAATAGCCTCTCTGTGATTTAGTGTCTAGAGGCTGTTATACAGCAACCTAAGAAAGAGAAGAAGGAGGAAGTGGGTCCCTGGGACCCAGCAAGGAGCTGAAGCAAGAATTGAAGCCCGCAGAGAGAGCAAAGAGAGAGACCTCAATGCACAAGAAGGAGGTGACAGATGGCACTTTCTCCCTGAGCCCAGATTCACTGCATGACGGGGGGCAGCTCGAACCTGCGGACATACAGTGACTGCTGGTGACCAAAAGGCCTGCAGAGAGAAACACCAGTGGAATGGTGCAGTGGACACAGCAGTGAATTATTCACATTTAGATGTCCCCAAGAAGAAGATAATTGGCCATCTTTGAAGAGGGGCCAGCTGAGCTCAGAACTCAGAGCAGCTGCAGACTGGCTCCATCTAGCAGCAACCAGCGTTAGAGTGAGGCAAAACCAAGTTCAAGTTGGCTGGAGGTCAAGGAGCTGAGTTCAAGTTCAAGGTGGCAGGAGGCACACAGCGTGCTTTAGGCTGAACAAATTGGGCTCCAGCCTCACAGCCAGAAACCAGCCTGAACTTCAGTGGAATTAAAGGTGCAGGCTTTCCAGGATTAATCAGCTCAAATATGAGCTTTGTCTGCTCATTCTATCAGACACACACTCTCAAGTGAACAATTTTCCTTTTTTTATTTTTTATTGACTGTTCTTATTTTTATATTGGTATGAACATTGTTTCTAACTTTTGTTGTTGTGTTCTGTTCTTATTTTTATTTCTTCTTTTATTTCTTCTTCTTTCCCTAATATTGGTATAGGCAAAGACTTTAATGAATAAAACCCTGATTGCACAGGAACTTTCACAAAGAATCAACAACTGGGATCTCATCTCATTAAAAAGTTTTTGTACAGCAAGAGAAACCACCAACTGACTGAAGAGACAGCTCACAATGTGGAGACAAATGTTCACCAGTTGTTCTTCAGACAAAGGATTACTATCAAGAACATACAAAGAACTCAGAAAGAATCAGCCCTTCCAAATTTAAAGACCCAATCCCAGAATAGGCACCTGAGATGAATACATACTTCTCAGATGAAGAAATACAAAGAGCAAATAAATATATGAAAAAACCATTCACCATTACTAGTCATTTAAAAGATGCAAATTAAAAGAACACTGAGATTCAAGAAAGAATGGCTATTATCAGGAAATCAGCGAATAGCAAATTCTGGAGGGGCTATGGAGCAAAAGGAGCCCTTCTCTACTGTTAGTGGGAGTGTAGACTGGTGCAACCACTGTAGATATCAGTGTGGAGATTACTCAAAATACTAGGATTGGAGTTTGCCCCAGCTATTCCCCTGCTGGGTTATTTTCCAGAAAAAAAAAAAACATCATACCACAGCGATACATGTGCACCCATGTTTATAGCAGCACAATTTTTCATAGCTAAATCTTGGCAACAACCCAAATGCCCATGAACCGAGGAATGGATAAAAAAGATGTGGTCTTTTTGTATAATGGAGTACTACTTGACATGTGTGGTGGTGCATCCCTGTGATTCCATCACTCAGAAGGCTGAGGCAGGAGGATTGCTGTGAGTTTGAGGCTAGCTTGGGCTACAAAGTGAATTCAAAACCAGTCTGAACTGCATAGTGAAACGCTGTCTCAGAAAGAAAAAAAATGGAGTACTACTCAGCCATAAAGAAGGATAAACTAGAGACAGTCATAGGTAAATGGATGCAACTCATGACCATACTCATAAGTGAAATAAACAAGACATATGCACATGTGTAAACATTACATTGTCTCCCTTATATGAGAAGCTGAAAGAGTAAATGTGATACAAAATGTGGGCCAGGGATATAGCTCAGTGGCATAGTGTCTGCCTGCCTGGCAAGCACAAGGTCCTAAGTTGGATTACTGGTTGGATTACTGGTACCAAAACAACATAAACAACCAATGAGCTGGTGATATAGCTCAGTGGCACACAGCACCCGCCTAGCAAGCACAAGGTCATGAGTTCAATTCCCAGTACAAAAAAAAATGTGCAATAGATATTATAAAATGGAAAAAAAATTGTTCAAAAGGAAAGAGAAATGGATGGGGAAAAGGAGAAAAGAAGGGGGAAAATATATATACATCCATAAGATAGGATAATTATACTATTAATTTCTCTTAGTTTATTGAAAAGACAGATTTGTGCTAATGTTGTTTTGACAATTAAGCGCCAATTTCTTGTACTTCGAGTGACTGATTTAAAGATCACAATAAACCGGGCATAGTGGCACACACCTGTAGTCCCAGCTCTCAGGAGCCTGATGCAGGAGAATCATTGCGAGTTCCAGGCCGGCCTGGGCTACAAAGTGAGTTGAAGGCCAACCTGAACTGCATAGTGAGACCCTGTCTCAAAAAGACCAAAATAAATAAATAAATAAAACAATACGCAATGTATTAACCATTATTACCTTCCTATTATCTTTTTTTGTTTGTTTTTTGTTTTTGTTTTTGTTTTTTTTTTTGGTGCTAGGAATCGAACTCAGGAGCTTGAGCTTGCCAGGCTCTCCTATTATCATGTTTTGAAATATTTTTTTCTTTTTCTCTTTAAAATAAAAAAATAAAAAGGACCATTTTGGTAAAAACAAAAACAAAAACAAAAACAAAAAACAACCTCAAAGGAATTTGCCTGTGCACACGGACCGATTCCCTGCCCAGACAGCCCAGCAAGGAGTGACAGCCTCTGGTTGAAACCTCCAAGGTGGGAGCCTCACTCCCTCCGACGGAAGACTCTGGCCAGCACCTTCTGCATACAGGTGTTAATCGAATTCACCTGTTATGGGGATAACAGCAGTGATGTTTCAGGACCTGTGCCGGGGACACAAAACATTACCAAAAGAGGAGTGAGCATCTGAATCATACAGGAAAAAGAACTTCTGACCTGCTACATGTCAGATGTGCTGAGTCCCAGTCCCGCCAGTATCCAAGAATGAATTCCAAGGGACAGGTTAAGAGTAGGAAAGTTCCCAGGACATGAGAGAGGTTGAGGTGGGTGGCCGCCAAGCCTCTTTGTTGAGATGATTTGAACAGTGATGTCACAACATGGGCACCCATGGGTCACACCACACTGACCTGTTCTAGTCTGAGTCCAGCTGCTTAGCTAACAGAAGTCCCAAAGCAAGGGTAAGAGACAAATGAAAGGAATTCTGGGAAAGGAAGGGGAGAATGGTTTAGGTGTCCTGGTCACCCACCAGGCCCGTCTGGGCTGGGGCCAGGTAGAGTTAATTGCATCCTGACCTCTGGTTGCTGTATATCTCGTGTGCCTGGCTGCTGCAGGTCCACCCTGGCGCCCGGCTCTCTCCAGAGCTGTCCCAGCCACAGTCTGGAAGCATTTGCTACAGAGGAGAGAGATGGCAAATGCAGCCCTGAGGGGTCAGGAAAGTAGCCAAGAGCACGGGTGCAAGCAGAGAGGAAAACAGGACGAGATATCTAAGGAACCAAGCCGACGCCGCAGACAGACCCCACAGAACAGCAGGGCTGGGCCCTCCAGACCAGGGTGAAGAGTCTTGAGTGTTTGTCTAGGAAGTTGAGGAGTTTAAGTGAAAGTTAGTGACAAGCCACTGAAGCTTTGGGGCTGGGACAGGGGTATTAGAAACATCTTAAAATTCAGAAACTAAAACACAAACAAGCTGGGCATGGTGGTACATGCCTATAATCTCAGCGCTCCAGAGGCTGAGGCAGAAAGATCCCCATCAGTTTGAGGCCAGCCTGGGCTACATAGTGAGTTCAAGGCCATCCTGAACTACATAGCAAGAGCCTGTCTCAAGAAACCAAAACAAAAGCTAGGCATGGTCACACACACCTGTAATCCCAGCACTTGGGAGGCTGAGGCAAGAGGATTATTGTGAGTTTGAGACCAGCCTGGGCTACAAAGTGAGCTCAAGGCCAGCCTGAACTGTATAGTGAGACCCTGTCTTGAAAAGGAAAAAAAAAAAAAAGAAATCACATAAATGATTGAGGTGTAGTTTGTTTGTTTCGTGGAACCCATGGTCTTCACAGTGACATCCCCAGAACTTCTATTTTTCTCTTCTGAGACAGGGTCTCACTAAATCATTCAGGCTGGACTTGAACCTGTGATCTCCTTTCCTCAGCCTGCCGGAGTGCTGGGAGTGTAGGCTCAGATAACTGCTTTTAAATGTGATGTGAGACCAACAGGACAGCTCTAATAATGTACAGAGAAGGGAACCAGATCTGAACGTGACTGTCTTCTTATGAATGACTGAAGGATGCAGAGCAAATGCTGCAGGATTGCACTTGTGTGCGAGAAAGCAGCACAGAAGCTCACCATTCCTCACCCTCTTTCAGACGCCTGTACCCCAAAGACCAAAGTATACTCGCACAGCTCATCTGTCTGCCCCAGGCTCCTTGGGCCTCTGGGCCCTGCTTCCTGCAGGAGGGAGAGAGGCAGAAAGCTTTGGGGCAAAGCAGAATGTGATGGTGCATGCTTGTGATTCCAGCACTTGGGAGGCTGAGGCAGGAGGATCGCCAGGAGTTTGAGGCCAGCCTGGGCCACACTGAGAGACACTGCCTCAAATAAACCAAACTAGCAGCATGTAAGGTGGATAGTACTTACTCTTATTCTACCCACAGAGGAACTGAGGTATAGGGAGCTTCAATAACTTGGTCACAAAACTAAGTGGCATAAGAGGCTGCCTGCTGTGCTACCCCTGGTTCTCTGTTTGTTTGGTCTTTCTTTTGAGACACAGTCTCACTAAGTCACCCAGGCTGGCCCAGAATTTGCAGTCCTGCCTCAGCCTCCTGAGTAGCTGGAATTACAGGTGTGTGCCACTATACCTCACTTTGGAGCTCAGCCACCGCACTGTAGCACAGGCAGGGAGGTCATCAGAAATTAGACTTTCCGGTGGGGTGAGGCCTTGACAGTCGCCATTTAACTCAAATTGCATGAATTATTTTTTTCCTTTCCACTCAGCTGCGTGGCTTTCCTGGGACACCGTGTGTTTTCTGCTCTTATTTATGAACAGTGATTCTAATGAAAGGGAAAAACTGTTGCAAGAAAATGGTTCTTTTTAAGACTTTGTTCTTTCTGAACCTGCCTAGCCCTGTCACTGCTCTGTGGCCCTGTAATTACTTTCTTGACTCCTGTAACCATGAAAGCACAACAGAACATGCAGGACGTCTGATTGGACCAAGCTCCATGATCATTAATCTAGCCTTGTAACCAATGAGCTCATCCTGCTAACTAATCAGAGAACTGCCAGGCTGTGCCATCTGGCCTTTATACTGCCTGTTTATGCATCCTATGAAAGCATTAGCCCACAAGCACTGGCCACAGGGCTTTGTTGATTGGGAACGATCCCAACCAGGACCGCCAGTGTAAAATAAAGCCGTTCACTGCCTCCTGACTTCCTCTGGTGTTGTTCCTTTCCTGGACTCAGTTTTGCCGCAACACAAATACCATTGATCTCTTCTCTATAAGCTCCTTGACCATCTTTCCCCCTGCCTGAGGTGGGAACTTCACCATGAGTTCGAGGCCAACCTGGACAACATCATGCAAACCTGTCTCAAAAAACCAAAAAGAGAAAGAAACCCTAAGAGTCAGTGGCTGAACCAAACCAAACTCTCAGTGACCCAACCTCAGCTACAGGACAAGCACCTCCCAGTGAGCTGCCCCCTGCTATGCCCCTGGGAGCTAGGTTCTGTGTGACACTTGGTAATGCCATCTTAGCACCAGGTCTAAGTCACCAGCACAGGGCAGAGGGGGTGGCAGGCATCACGAAGTTGTTCTTAAAACAGTCGATTCGGCCAGGAGGTGACAATCACTTCTCCCAGCCCAAAGACCAGAACTAGTCGATGGCCCTACTGAAGTCCACAGGAGTCAGGAATAGAAGGAGCACCCGGCAATACAGCTGGAAATGAATTTGCCTCTCGTAATACTTCACACACCACAGCCCTCTCCTTCCCCCGGTCTAGTGACAAGCCGCGCTCTTGTACGTTGGACTTCAACCTCCCACCTTGGAAGCCATTGGCCAAGGTTAGTAAGCTCTGCTTATTGGTGTTTCCTCTCCCATCATAAGACTGACTGCCTCTCTGTACCCTGCCAGCCTCACCGTTGGACCCTGTCACCCTCTTCCCCACGCCTGCTTTTCCACCTAGATGTGTGCCAGGAGCTGCCAGGGCAAAGTGGTCCAGAAAGACCCTCTACCATTTGTGGAGCTGCAGTTAAGAGCAGGAGCTCCTTTCTCTGCTAAGGACAAAGAAGGGGTAAAGGCAGCTTGAACCAAGCCTCAGAAGCCAGGTGCACCAGCCATTCCTACTCCACTCTCTTCCCTGGGACAGAGTAACACAGGTCAAGCACAAAGATCTCTGGGAAAGGTGCAAAGACCCCTGGGATTAAGAGGTCTTCCTCTGCCATAGTTTTGGATTTGGCTGGCCCTGAACTCAAAGCAACTCTTCCGCCTCAGCCTCCAGAGCGCTGGGATTACAGGCATTTGCCATCACACCTAGCCATAGTTTATGATCGAACCAACATTAATGTCATGCTTTTGGTTTGTTTGCTTGCTTGGGTTTTTTTTTTTTATTTTGAGAATAGAAAATTTTATTGAGGGAGAAACAGCTCCTGAGAGAGACAGGAGAGGGGACCTGGAAAGTGGGTTGCCCCATGCTTTTGTTTTTAATTATACACACTCTAAAATCAGCCTCATCATGGATAAAATTGCCAGATGTAGTGGTCTACACCTGTAATCCCAGCACTCAGAAGGCTGAAGCAGGAAGGTTATGAGTTAGAGGCCAGCCTGCACTTTACCTAGGGAGGCCCTGTCTCAAAATAAAATAAAAAGGGCTGAAGATGTGGCTCAGGGCCAGGCCCTGGGTTCAACCCCAGCTACATACACAGAAAAATTCTTACATTGAGAAAAACGCACCTCTTCATAGCTTTGCTTAAAACCTCATGCCTGCTCTCCATGGAGTACTCATGAACTTCGGATTTTCTTCTTGTATCAAGACTTTCACTCCCCTCCCAGCCAAGCGTGGTGGTGCATGCCTGTAATCCCAGCACTTGGGAGGCTGAGACAGGAGGATCTCGAGTTTGAGACCAGCCTGGGCTACAAAGCTCAAGGCCAGCCTGAACTGCAGAGTGAGACCCTGTCTCAAAAAGACAAAAAAAAAAAAAAAAAAGAATTTGAAACAGTGAAGTAGACCAGGGCACAAGTGCCTATGAGCTGTGAACTTACAGGGAATCTCAGTTGTACAGTGAGGGGCTGAGGTTCCCCGCTGTGCCAGCTAAGGGATCTCCTAACAGGGATGTCACCTGTCCCAAGGAAGGGATGAGGACGGAGCGAATACAGAGCTTAAGGCAGGCGGCCTCTCCGGTGCCACTTGGGGCACACATGCTAACCTGAAATCATAAGCGAGAATTTGTCCTGTCCTGACCCACCCGCCCCCGTCTGACGGGTAAGGCTCCTGGCTAGCAACAGGTCTTCAACTGGCTATGTCGCCTCTGCTAAAAATAAGCCCTGGCGTAAGAGGAACTGAGTCATTTACATCCATGAGTATTCAGAGGACAACAGTGGCAAAGGTCAGGGCGGTGGGGCTGTTTCCCTCTCACCAGACACCACTCCGTGCACCCCGTGGCCAGTTCTCTGTTGTTTCAGATAAGCCGAGGCCCTTAAATAGAAAGTGTATTCAGCAGCAAGGGATTGTGTTACAGTTTGTTCATTTCCTGTGTTCTGCTTATGGACTGGTGTTGCTCTTAGACTCCAGGCTTCTTGCTTAGTTTTTACTTTTCTGAGGAGGAGAAACTGACGCTAACCTTTGCAGTTGGTTGTGTTGGCAGAGTGGCTTCCTACACAGGACAGACAGCCGACCCCCTTGTGAGGTGACAACCTAAGGATAGGTGGTGACGTTCTCTAGAGGGAGTAGTTTCATCCTGACAGGACTCATCTTGAGTGGAACTGTAATTCACTCTTATTGTAAGGTAGCCTTTCTGGGCATGTGGCGCACGCCCATAATCCCAGCAATCAGGAGGCTGAGGCAGGAGGATCGTTGTAAGTTCAAGACCAGCCTGGGGTACAAAGTGAGCTCAAGGCCAGCCCAAACTGCATAGTGAGGCCCTGTCTCAAAAAAAAAAAAAAAAAAGAAAAAGAAAAAAGGTAGCCTTTCATTTGTTGGTCTTGTTTTTGGGTGCTGGGCATGGAACCCACAGCCCTGTACATGCCAGGTGAGCACTCAACCACTGTGCTATACCCTCAGCCCCTGGCCTTGTTTTAAAGCAGCCTTTCTGCTGAGCATGGTGGTATACACCTGCAATCCCAGCACTTGAGAGGCTGAGGCAGGAGGATTGCCGTGAGTTCGAGCGAGACTGAACTCCATAGGGAGACTGTCTCAAAACAACGATAACAACAAAAAAGCAGTCTTTCTGTACAACTCTGGGGACTCCTTCCCACCTCCTGGACTCTTGGTTTCCTACCCCTGCCCCAGGGCTAGCATCCTCATTCTGCGGCCAGCTCATAGCATCCCCCTCTCTAGACCTTAGTCTCCTTAGCCGTAAAATGGAAGGATGGAAGCTGTAAAATGTTTTAAAAACATTTAAATTGTTTTGTTTGTTTGTTTTGTGTTTTTGAGAGGCAGCTCTCCCTGTGTTGCCCAGGCTGCCCTCAAAGTCCTGGGCTCAGGGATCTTCCCACCTCAGCCTCCCAAGTGGCAGGAACTATAGGGGCAGGGCACCCTGCCTGGATTCCGCTCTTTCTTAACCTAACCCCTCCCCCAGCCTTCCTGAGAAAGAGTGACGGAGATTCTATTATTAGCTCGGGTTTCTGTCCCTCACCCAATAAAATTCTTATCCCCTTAGGGTGACTGGTTTTAAATAGCTGTTTAGTAGAAAACAGTTGACTAAACAAAATTTAAAGGGTAAATATTGGATCACATGTTTCATAAAAGAATTTTTCCTAGGAGTATTATCCACCAGCAATACCTATTACATTCATAAATCAGTGACTAAATGGGTTGTCCAGCCACTGTCCTTTTCAGATTGAAGACAGACACGGTGGCGCATGCCTGTAATTTCAGCACATGGGAGGCTGAGGCAGGAGAATCACTGTTGAGTTCAAGGCCAGCCTGAACTACATAAAGAGATCCTCTCTCAAAAACCAAACTGTATACAAACAATGCCCCCTCCAAAAAACCTTCTCCAAGAGGGATTCATTATTTTATTTCAAAAAGCTACTTTCCTTCCTGAGTTAGCTACCTTGCATGGTGGTTTGACCATTTACTCATTGAAGCCAAGAATCTGTGAGTTCCTCTCAGTCAGCTCCTAAAAATAGCCAGTGGGAAAGCCCTGGGCCCCATCCTCAGCACTGCAAAAATAAAAGAAAAAAATTAACTGAGATATTGACATTGGGATGGAGGAAGAACATGGGAGAAAGGCCTCATTTTTCAGGCTGGAAGATGGGTAGGCTGAGCGGGGTGTGGTGGTGCATGTCCACAGTCCCAGCTACTTGGGAGGCTGAAGCAGGAAGATCAGAAAGTTCAAGTCCAGCTTGGGTAATACAGTGAGACCCGTTGCCAAAAAAAAGTACTGGTATTAGGAGGCAAGGAGCATAGGAATGACGAAACTAGAACTATGACAGCTGTGTAACAGTTACAGGTTTGCCCAAGAAGTAGGAAATGTGCTAGACAATGAAATTAGGCCACCTTAGATTGACTGACTGATTTGAGACAGGGTCTCCCAGTGTAGTTCTGGCTGGTCTTGAACTTACTGTGTAATCCAGGCTGGTCTCAAACTCACAGTGATCCTCCTGCCTCAGCCTCCTGACCATTTTAGGTTTAGACTAAAGAAATAAATTATATTTTCTCTGCTTAGCTGAATCATGACATGGTTTAACCTGCAAAGCTAGCATCTGCCTAGATTATGTTCCACTTGGCAGATCTTCCAAGAGGCCTTCCTCTCAGCCCTGCCCGACAGAGCAAGCTTTCAGCTTTCTTCACCGCCTCTGCCCTGCACTAGAGATCTGCTTATGCTCCCAGGCCTGCTGTCCTTCCTAGACTGTGTCCCTCAGGGTGAGTACTGTGCTGGTTCAGCCTGACCTTGGGTGTAGCATGGGAACTGGCCTTAGTGGGCATCAAGCAGCTGCTTGGGGTGGCACATGGCTATAATCTCAGCACTCAGGAGGCTGAGGCAGGAGCATCACAAATTTAAGACCATGGAGTGGCAATACTCTCATAAGAAAAGAAAAAGAAGGCCAAGGGTAAGAGCTCAGTGGTATAAGCACCTGCCTGGCAAGTGCAAGGTCCTGAGTTCAATTCTAGGTACCGCAAAAAAAAAAAAAAGAAAAAGCATCAAATGTTGGCTAAATTGCCTTGAATTCTTACAGAACTGAGGAGTGATGTTTTGGATCATTGATATCTTTCCCCCAAAATCACATACAGAAACCCACTGGCATTTAGAAAAATGACAAGGTTTCTTTTCACCTCTGTCCCTTTTCAAGCATGACTAGTCCATGCATCAAAGTTAACCTGCTGGCTAGAAAGGACTTGTGACATCACTGCCAGTGAGATGTATTGAAAGGAGGGGGGCGGCTATGGATGGAGCTCAGTGGCAGAGACTGACCAGCATGTGCGAGGCCCTGGGCTGGACAACTGCAGCAGCAAAATGGCTTCTAAAGGTAAAGCCAAGGACTCGGAATAACGCTCCAGCACCCCTCAGGAGCCTGGAATTCCCTCACTGGACTCACTGATGGAGCCCTGAACCATGGGTCCTCTCGCACTCGAGCCTCCCAGCGTGTTGCTTTTCCCCTTTTCTTTCCCCTCCCCTCCCTTCCCCTCCCTTCTCTCTCTCTCTCTCTCTTCTGCAACAGTCTTGTTATGTAGTCCAAGCTGCCCTTGAACTCACTATGTAGCCCAGGCTGGCCTCAAACTCCCAGCAATCCTTCTGCCTCAGCCTTGCAAGGCTTCTGCTCTTTGGTCTTTCAGCAAATCTCTCTTCCCAGGTATGGAAACCTAAGTGTGAAAAGCCAGAAAACAGATACAACTGTAATGGTTCTAGAAGGCTGAGGAACAACAGGACCAGTCATGTTAGCCTCCTGGTGATTATAGTTATTGTCCTGAGGAAGAAGTTCTGCCCTTCCTGCCCTCCACAGCTCCCACCTGCTGCCCCATTACAACCCTCACTATTTATGCAGGGACCTCTTGAAATGGAATTTCCCTTCCCTTAGGAATCAAAAATAAACACCGGGAAGTCCACGCTGTGACCTGTTTTCCACAATAACTCTTAGTCTGTCAAGAAAACCTCAGTCCTGGAGGGTTAGAGATGGGTACTGGGAATCTTCGGCCAGACAAATTGAGGAGGTGTACGGCCACCCACGTCCTACTTAGGAGCAGACCAGCTGACTGTCTCCTGCATGTTACTCCCACCTCCGACGAGAATCAGGATGTGAGTGCCAGGAGGCCTCCAGAGTTGCTAATAAACTCCCTCTGAGTGGAAGAGGGAACGAAAGCTCACGGTCCTTACTGAAGTGCCACTAGGTGCTCAGTAACTACATTTTTTTTTGTTTCTGACCTAAATTGTTGAAAATGACCAGTTCATCCCAGAATATAAGCGTCTCAATTTTTTTTTTTGAGACAAGTCTTGCTATCTAATCCAGGTTGTCCTTGAACTCGAAGTAGTCCTCCTGCCTGAGCCTCCTGTCTGCGGGGATTACAGGCCTGTGCTACCACATTCAGGTACAAGCTTCTTCATTTAAAAACCATTTCCTTTCTACTCTATCACATGAAGTTACCTGCTTCCATTGAGTCCATTTTAAAGTCAGTATACCTATAAACTTTTTTTTTTTTTTGTGGTGCTGAGGGGATTGAACCCAGGACCTTGTGCATGCAAGGCAAGAGCTCCACCACTGAGCTCTAAACTTTAATAATTCTGTTGATATATAACTCACCTGCCATACAATTCAAAGTGTAAAATTTAATAACTTTTAGTGTATTGACTGAGTTGTACATTTACTTCAATGAATTTTATTACAGTTTCATTAGCAAATCCATTTCATAGAATCCCAGACCCATTAGCACTCACTTTTGTTTTTGTTGTACCGGGAGGGATCAAACCCTGCGCCTCACACTGAGTCCTAGGGGGCTAGAGCCTCCCTAGCCCTTTTTATTTATTTTTTTTTTTTGAGACAGGGTCTTACTAAGTCTCTGACTTGCCCAGGCTGGGTTCAAAATTGTAATCCTCCTGCCTCGATCTACGAGATGCTGGGATTACAGGGGTGCATCACCATGCCTGGCCGCAGTCACTTTTGAAATAGGACAGGGACCCTCAGGCAGACAAGAGACGGGGATTCTTGGGTCTTAATGTGTGACCTGTTTCCCATGAAAAGGAAAAGTGTGTCTTTTCCCCATCCTTCCTTGCTAACAGAATATGGAATGTACCCTCCTTTGCTCCTTCACTCTTACTGCCAGGACCAAGTGTGCTGTAACGGTTAGGGGGCTGCCAGGGTCTCCCCAGAGGTGCAAACAGCCACTAGTCCATATCCTGCACAGGGAGGAAAGCCCCTAAAACACAGGAAGAAGTCTCAAAAAAAAATACCCTACTTATGACTCAGCAGAAAATTACCAGACTCTAATAGGGCCTGGTGGCACACACTTGTAATTCCAGTGTTCTGGAGGCCGAGGCAGGAGGCTCTCCATGACTTTGAGGCCAGCCTGGACTATACAGTGAGTTGAAGCCTGGTCTGAAATACATATGACAGACCCTGTTGCAAGTCCTCACCCTTAGCTGGGGATTTAGCTCAGTGGTAATGCACCTGCCTGGCAAGGGCAAGGTCCTGAGTTCAATTCCTAGCACCAAAAAAACCAAAAACAAAACCAATCAAACAAAACCTACCCTCCCCAAAAGATGGAGAAGAACATTACCAGACTCTAGCCCACTTCAGTGGTCCCTTGAAAAGCTAGCCCCATTCTTGTGTTGATGGGCTATTGTCAGGCTAAAGCCCCTTCCCATTTTCTTTCTACTCAATGAAAGCTTTTGCTGGCTGGACATGGTGGTGCATGTCTGTAATCCCAGCACACAGGAGGCTGAGGCAGGATTGCTGGGAGTTTAAGACCAACCTGGGTTACAAAGTTCAAGGCCAGCTTGAGCTCCAGAGGGAGACTCTATCTCAAAAAGACAAGAAAAAAAAAAAAAAGGAACTGCTGTTCTTCAGTTTTAATTTCCACTATCACCGAAGCAAGTTCTGTGCTTCCTGTATCCCTTCCATTTCCCCCAGTGCCCCCTAAACCTCGGCACCCGCTGACTCACTCTGCATCGCCATAGACTTGGCCGTTCTAGACATTTCAGTTACGTGGAGCCATACAAGGTCCTCTGAGCCTTCTTCCACCGCGCAGAAGGTTCCCAAGTTTCATTCATGTGGTAGCACATACTTTCTTTTTACTGCTGGATAACTTATTTTTTTGGAACAGGAAATCGAACTCTGGACCTTGTGCTTGCCAGGTGCTTATGCTGCTGAGCTATATCCCCAGCCCCAGAATAATTTATTTCTATGCATACACCCTACATTATATTTCTCTCTCCAGCAGTTGATGGATATTTAGTTTAATTTAACTTACCGAACCCAGGGCTGCATTCATGCTAAGCAAGTGTTCTACCACTGAGCTATACCGCTAGCCCTGAATTTTATTTTAAACAATTGTGTGATCTCTGATACCAGAAGCTTAAAGACATATATTTTTTTCACTTTGCTATGTTGAACTTATGCCTAAACAAGGATACTTATTATGAACTTAATTATAACTTCATACCTGAAAATCATCTTTTCCCCCCCCCTCTAAATTTCCTGATGTATATGAAAATATTGTGCAAAGCCAAAGTAAAGTATTGCCTTAAGTTTTCCTGTTCTTGTGCCCCCTAGGAAAATGAGGACAGCTACTCAGAAAAAGAAAGATACTCAGAGCAAGGATTTCCCAGGCCTTTGGGACTTGAACCTAGGGTCTTAAGTGTTAGGTAAGCACCCTATCACTGAGCTACATCCCCAGCCCCTTTTAATTCTTATTCTCACACAGTCTTGCTAAGTTGCTAAATTGCCCAGGATAGGCTCAAACTTACAGTACTCCTGCTTCAGCCTCCTGCAATATGTCGGACAGGTGTGTGCTGTCACAAGGACAACTTTTCCCGGCCTTCAAATGTGTACTGACATTTTGAGGCTCCCACCCAACCAGCCAGTCCACATTCCTGTAACCCAGACACACCAACAATGCAAGGGTGGATTCGAGGTGCGGGTGGCACAGGCCCAGTCCTTCAGACTCCCTGACTTCCCATTTGCATCCGCGTTCTTCTGAGCGTGTGGGTTGGCTTTCAGTGTGTTTTGTTGGTTTCCAGATGGGTCAGTGGTGGGAAACTAGTTCACCGCCACACACACGCACACTTGGACTGGGAATCAACGCACTGACAGAGCACTGAGGTACAGCTGCTGCCCGTTTTGAGACAGGGGCTCGCGAAACTCCCCAGGCTGGGCTCAAAACTGCCATTCTGGCTCCGGCTGGGGGTAGGGGTATTACAGTGTGCCTTCGCCCCTGGTCCAGTTCAAGCTATTTTTTCTTTTTGAGACAGGATTTTGTTATGTAGTTGAGACTGGTCTTGAACTCAGTAGGTTGCCCAGGCTGGCCTCAAACTCGTGGAGATCCTCCTGCCTCACCCTCCCATGTGCAGGCATTACAAGCGTTCACCACCGTGTCTAGCTCACAGTACGTGCTTGGAAAGATAAAACATGAATTTGTATTGCGGCTGTTGCGGGTGTTTATGATCCCAAGGGTGGACGATGTATTCACACTGTTTTATTTAAAGTCCTGCCTTTCCACCCTGGAGTAGGGGCCAGCTAACTCCTGAGTCACCTGTGGCAGAGGAAAGGGGCTTCTGGGAGTGCCCTCGGCCACATTTGCGGATGCTACTCGAGCGCTTGCTCCGGGAAGTGATCCTTGACTCAGCCCGTCCTGGGCTTGGGGTTGTGTCGTTCCACACACGTGACTCAGCCTGGCGGCGGCGACCTCAAAAATCACAAGACTTATTCATTCAATGGACTCCACCCCCTTCCTCTATTTCTCAGCCTTCTACTTACCCACCCCGCCTGCCTCAAGATCAGGGGAGAGGGTGGTGGCTGGAGCCTGGAAAGGCCTCCCCCAAGCTGGCTGGGAGCAGAAAACCCCAGCGTCTGGGGAAACCCAACATATGGCGTTACTGCGTCTCCCTCCTTCAGAATGCTTTGCACTTTCCGCTTGAGGCAACCCCGAGTTCTCCCCGGCCCAGACGGTGCTCTTCCACTCGAGACCTGGGCCTCTCCCTGTGGGGTGTCTCCCCTGCCCCGCTGTTTTCCATCGTTCTTCCAGCCCGAATCAGCCTTTCACCTGGGCTACCTGCGTGACCTTGAGTCAACCACAACTTTTCTGGGCCTGTTTTCTTTGTCCGAGAATCGAGGGCCTACCGCACCACGCCTATTGTGATTATTAAATACGAGAGCGCTTTGCAAGCTGTAAAGAAAAGAAAGCAACGGAAACGTTGGCTGCATTACTGTTGGACGGCGGTCCCTCTTCCAGAACCCCTCCCTTTCCTTGGGGATCGCCCCACACAGCCAGCCTAGCGATGACACTTCTCTCCAACCTCAGCTCAAAGCTGCGACCCTTGGCGTCGCGCCGGTCGCGCGGCGCCGGATGTTGGCGTCATAGCCTTCCTCCGCCGGCGCACGCTGACGCGTAGCCCCGCCCCCGGCCGCGCCCGGCCTCCCGCGGGGCCCCGCCCACCGGGCCGACGCGGCGCCCGCCCCGCCCCGCGGGTGACGCGTAGCGCGCGCGGCCCGGCCGCCCCGGCAGTTGGTGCAGCGGCGGTTGGGGTGAGTGCGCTCACCCCACCCCTCCCCTCCTCCGGTCCCGGCCCCCACCTCGCCGGGCCCAGCCCCGGCCCCGGTCCCAGCCCCGGTCCCGGCCGGTCCCGAGCCGGCGCGTGCCGCCCCTCCGCCGGCGACGACCCGGGCCGCCCGCCACCATGGAGCTGGAGGACGGTGTGGTGTACCAGGAGGAGCCCGGCGGCTCCGGGGCCGTGATGTCGGAGCGGGTGTCCGGCCTGGCCGGCTCCATCTACCGCGAGTTCGAGCGGCTCATCGGGCGCTACGACGAGGAGGTGGTCAAGGAACTGATGCCGCTGGTGGTGGCGGTGCTGGAGAACCTGGACTCGGTGTTCGCGCAGGACCAGGAGCACCAGGTGGAGCTCGAGCTGCTGCGGGACGACAACGAGCAGCTCATCACCCAGTACGAGCGGGAGAAGGCGCTGCGCAAGCACGCCGAGGAGGTGAGGCGGCGGCGGCGCGGGGTCGCGGCCCTACCGGGCCTCAGGGAGCACGGGCCGAGGCCAGGGTCTCCCGCGCCGAGCCCGCGGCCCGGAGAGCCCGGCCTGGAGCCAGGGCGAGGAGGGCGGCGAGGCCCGGGCGGGAGGCGACAGCCTGGCAGGAGGGCACCTGGGGCCGGCCGAGGGCGGGACTCGGGTGTCCGGTTGCTCCCTGTTGTTGAGGGAAGTTTCCGACCGCGGGAGCACCGGCGGGAGGCCGCGCAAACTTTTCCCACTGGGGAGGGGGCACTTGGTCCTGGACGTGTAACTTCCGCCGGTGCCAGTGCGCTACCCTTGCAGGGGTTTGCTGCCGCTTCGGGAAGTTAGACATCTCCCTCTTTCGGTCAGTTTCTTCTTGACATTGTAAGCCTGTCGAGAAGGAGGTCTTTTATTTCCTGTGTGCCTGGCTTGGCTCTTCGTCAACGCTCGGATGCTGTGCGGCGATGCTCCCCAGACCGACAGAGTATACTGCTATTTTATTGGCATCCTACCCCGCGGCGAAACTCCAAATCAGGTGGTAACCTTGGACAGTTCCCGTCCAAACCCCTGTGTTTGAAAGAGGACTAGGGGGCGGGGTTGAAGAGGTGTGGGTGACAGTCGTCATACTTCTCCGTCTAGGCGGCGTCTCAGAGGCAGCCCTGAGGTGCACCGGCCCGGCCGTTTACTGCAACACCCGCGCAGTGACCTCGGCGCCCTCACCTGCAGTCTGTGAACCTGTCAGAGCTCCGGGGTGCAAATGGGAGGTCCTGAGAGAACCAGAGATTTTCGTTTCCACCCTGTGGTGACATTGATTCTGTACCACTGCTCTGTGGCAGGCGAAGTGTCCCACTTGGCTTTGATTCCTCTGCATCCAGCACACCTGGCTAGATACGTGGTGTTGGAAGGAGGCTAAATAATTATGAAGCAATCACGTTTTATTTTTCAGAAATACTTAAAAAAAAGTTTTCGGGATGTGAGATTTCTTGAATAGCTCCTTTCCTAACATTAAGTAATAACAGCATTTAAACGTCTTGTTTTGTGTTGTACATACGGTGTTCCTTTGCACCCAGTTAAAGTGTTCTTTTTAAAGCTTGATTATAGAAACTAGTGTTTTTTGGAACTGGGAATCGAACTCAGGATCACACACTTGCCAGGCAGGCGCCATGCCACAGAGCTCTATACCCCCCAGCCCCTAGAAACAATTTTTTAATTCTGATTTGGGGATCCAGTTGTATCAAAGGAATGCCCTTGACTTTGCCAAACAAAACCAACTATTTCAAGAATATTGCCAAATATATAGGGAGGAAGGGTTGAAAAACAAAGAATCATAGTTTCCGTTGGTTTATTAGCACTGTTTATAGCACAGAGGGCAAGCGCTGCTGCCTGTGTGGGCCGTGTGTGGAGGGACATGGGCGGACGGGTGAGCCACACACCCCACAGGTGAGGAGCAGGCCTGGTGTGGACTGTCACAGTGGCTGAAAGAAAGCTCCTTCCACCTTTAAACGCCTGTCAGCCGTGTAAACATGGGCAGAATGCCAGGGTCACACGTGCCAAGGAAACTATCTGCCACAGGTTGCAGAATCAGCAAAACTAACTGCCGGACTCTGGGTTCTGTGAAGCCCTTATTTAAAAATTAACTATCGTGACCTTTTAAAAACACTATCCAGAGACTTTCTATGTAGTTGATGCTTTTTCAGCCACATCTGTGAAACCTTTGGGCGGGAGGTCAGGATGTGCGAATTGACAACATGAATGCAATGCTAGAGGAACCAGCTCCCAGATCCCAGACATAAAACCATTTAACTGTCTCCGGGAAAGATCATGAACCAAGCTTAACCTATACTCAGCCAAATCTGTCTAAATCTATTCAGTCTTTTAATCCAATACATGGAGTGAGCTCTGCTTAATTTTGTGTTTTGTGCCTTTGACATAGAACCTGAGGTGGACATGGTGGCACAGGCCTGTAATCCCGGCACTCAGGAGGCTGAGGCAGGAGGATCTGAGTTGGAGACCAGACTAGGCTGTGTTGTGAAACCGGCTCAAAAACAAAACAAGCAAAAAACAGAGTAGAAAACTGCTATTAAGCCAAAGTGCCTCCGGGTGTTTATAGCAGAAGTAATTGGAAGCGTGGGAATCAGGAGTGCAGATTAAACTCCACACCTTTGTGGAAATTGAGGTGGGTATGTAAATGGTGCACAGATGTTTTAGGAGTCTGTGAGGTGCACTAATCTCTTGTACACAGGAAATGTCAGCAAGGAGTCAGAACCACAATCTTTATTATAATGGCAGGACTTAATTTGTATATACTCTTTTTTATTTTGAGCTTTCATGTGGATTCAGTATAGTGTTTTGGTGATTCTTTAAAAATATTCTTGGGGCCAGGTGTAGTGGCATACACCTGTAATCCCATTACAGTACTCACAGGCTGAGGCAAGAGGTTTGGAATTTTGAGCCTCAGCAACTAAGCAAGATGCTGTCTCAAAGTAAAAATTTTACAAAGGAGTCTAGGGCTGGGCATAGTGGTACATGCCTATAAATGCAGCATTTGGGAGGCAGAGGCAGGAGGATTGTTACAACTTCGAGGCCAGCCTGGGCTACACAGTGAGTTCAAGGCCAGCCTGAACTGAATAGCAAGACCCTGTCTCAAAACAAAACAAAACAAGTCTATAGCTCAGTGGTAGCACTTGGCGGGTCTTCGAGAAGCTCCAGGTTCTATCCCCAGTACCCAAAACAAAATAACAGTAAACTCCTTAAAGGAAGGCTGATTTTTAGATAGATTTGGCCAGTTTCAAGTGCCAGTCAAGCCGCTGGCCGGCTCCTCTCCACTGCTCCCCAGCCATTTGCCTTTGCCTGTGCTGTTTCCTTGCCCCAGAATCCTCTTCCTCAGCTTTGCCGGCCAGCTCCGTCTTTACTCTCTGCTCAACTTGAATTTCTCTTTTTCAACGAGCCTGTCAGTCTGTTCTATACTCAGTAAGTCCTGTGACTCTACTGAGTAATCTGTTTCCAAATTAGTGATATTTTAAAAAATTGAAATCTGGATGCAAAATATCTGGAGAAGACAAGTATGGTATTGCACAATTATAATTCCAGGAGGCTGAGGCAGGAGAATTGGAGTTTTGAGCCTCAGCAACTTAGCAAGATCCTGTCTCAAAATAAAAATTTTACAAAGGGGTCATAGTGGTACACATCTGTAAACCCAGCATGTCAGAGGCTGAGGCAGGAGGATTGCTGCGAGTTTGAGGCCAGACTAGGCTACATAGTGAGATCCTGTCTCAAAAATCCAGA